>PVKY010004187.1:0-19777 GCA_004027775.1 Bradypus variegatus
GTGAGTGCTGCTGCGGGGAGGCTGGGGGGAGATCCTGAGCCCAGAGCATCCAGCAAACTCGACCAGGCCTGGCCGGGGTGAGGGGCTGGGGCTGCGAGACTTCAGACATGCACAGGGAAGGGCTCAGCGCTCTCCCAAAGGGGGTCAGGAAGCAGCTGAGGAGTGGGGCAGCCGCTGCTACAAGGCTGCTCAACAGGCGCCACCCTGGCACCTGCCACCCCTCTCCACACACCCTCAGGGCAGCCCCCATCAGTGCCCAGGGCCCAACCAACAAGGGAGTGGTCCCCTGTGCTCGAGGGACCCTCCTCCTCACAGCATCTGCCACAAGAGTCAGGGTGGAGCAAGTGAGGTGCGAGGGAGGAAGAGGCTGAGCAAATCCCACAGGTCCCTGGGGCTGCCAGCCCCCCTGCTCCAGAAAAGGAGTGGCCACCCCCTTGCCCCACTCTGCTCAGCCCGCAGCCCCGCTGCCTGCCATCCTCCCCTCAAGCCCCCTGCCCGCACCCCCCAGCTCCAGCTCAACAGAGAGGCCTCTGGAGAGGCCTCTAATGGGGTCAGAGCCCCCGGCGCTAACAGGAATGAGTGTCCTTCTCTGGGGACAGCTGGGACCAAGGGACGCTGCGTTCAAGCTGCGTATAGGAAGTCTTGCTGCCCTTTCCTGAAAGACAAATTGCATGTCTGCCCCAAGGGAGAGCAAATCCCATCTATAACTCCCTCGCTCAGAGCCCATTTATTTAGGATCTGGCTGGAGGTTATTTTTTAATAGATAGATTAGAGAGTAATTCAGAAAAGACAAAAGGGCACAGTTAATTGGATTTCCCCTTGGCCTACAAGTTTTGTCCTCAGAGAGAGTACTAAAAAGGTTGCCTGGGAGTCCTATGTGATGAGTGAGAGAGAAAGCGGGAGAAAGCAGGAGAAAGCAGGAGAGAGCGCCCAGGGCTAGGCCTTCAGGGAGAAGGTCACCCCCTTCACCAAGCACAGGGGAACCCCCGAACCCTTGGAAGGCTGTAAGACCTGGCACTGGAGGCAGGAGCTGAGCTGAGTCTCCCCAAGTAGCCCTGGGGTCCGTCCCCCAAGTGCGGGGCCCTTTCTGTGCTTCAGCGGAAGTACTGGGTGGGCTGCCCGAGCCCCCAGGTTGTGGGGGTCCCTCCACCTGCACTCAGGAGGGGCTGGGCAGGGACAGCAGAATCCATGCTGCCCTGTGTCAGGAATCAGGTGTCAGCTGGGGCCTCGAGCAAGCCGATTGGCTTTGAGATACTTGTGTGGACGCTGAGCCCAAGGCCCACCAGCTTCCGTTCCCCCCACCCAGGAAGCTGGGCCAGCAGATGCCCCAGGGGTGGCTGGTCCTCCATCGCCAAGAGCCCCCCTCCCAGAGCCTCAGGGCCCTGCTGCTCCTGCTCTGTGGGTAACTTGGGGTGCACTCCTTCACCCCTCCATGCCTCAGTTTCCCTGAATGCACCTACTCAAAATGGGTGGGGGCTGGTTTGGGTGGGCCCCCGGGACACCATCGCCTGGTTAATAGAAGGCTGCCCCAGGCCTTCTAGAATTCAGCCAATTCTCAGCCTTCCTGTGTGGCTTCTAGGGGAGGCTCTCAGACCGGCCCGAGCTCAACCCCCGCCCGGAAGCACTTAGGCCATGATGGAGGCGTCCCCTGTGTGCTCCCCGAGCAAGAGCCGAGGGTGAAAGGAAGTGGACACTGTTGGAGAAGGCTGGGGCAGCAGAGATGCCGCCTTCTGTGGGCCACCGTCCCTTGCTCAAATGACCGGATTCCTAAGTGTCTTTCATTTCCTATAAATGGACAAGAAAAGGGGCATTAAAACTACCTCATCAGAAGCACAGAACTGGTGTTCCTCGGGTCCCAGCCCCAGGTTTGAGCACGATCCATCTCAAATGTCACCTTCCTTGTCCTCCCCAGGGTGCCCGGCCATCCCCACTGTACCAGGAACCTCTTTCTCTCTCTGCGTCCCTCCTCTCTGCCTCCATCACCTGTCAAAGGGAGGCCGCTGGGACTTCTTGAGGCCATGGAAAGCACCTTGGGGCTGCAGAGAGAAAGACGCTGGAAACAGTTCCCCAGAGCCCCGTGCAGGAGGGAGCGCCCAGCACGTGGGGCCTCCAGGCTGGGAGCCGCTGGGCCTTCTCTCAGGTGGAAAATCCACGCCTGCTCCCCGGGGGGCTGCTGGGCCCCCAGGCCCACCCGGGCCCCTTAGGGACGCCTGTCAGGAGGGCTTCCTTCCATCCACCCTGCCAGGGGACCATGGCAGAGCTCCGAGGGCAGGTGGAGCCAAACCCACCACGGAGGGGGGCCTGGGCCTTCACGCAGGACTCAGCAGCCGGGAACCATGGTCTAGGCCAACTCAGGAAGGAGAGTGCCAGGCCCTTCCATGGGAGACACTGCTCCGGACCCCTCTAGGCAGCCGTGAGGCTCCGTTATTTCTCACCCACACATCTGCTTCCCTGGGAATAAAGCTGAGGGGGTGGGAAGGAACCCCGAGGTCAGCCACGGGCCAGGCATCACCACAGCAGAGCCAGCTGAGGGCCTCACGGGCCTGGACATGCTTCAGATACCCAGTGCAGAGCCAAATGTCACATCTGGTCCAGAAATCACTGTTTCTTCCAGAGCAGGTTGTCTGAACAGTCACCTGTCTCCCAGCCCAGCCAGAGAGAGGGCAGCAGGGCGGCCCAGCCAGAGAGAATCTGGTGCAGCCTGACCCCACCCCCAGCACCGTCGCCTTCGTTCCCACTCCCCCCACCTCCCCACCTCCCCACTGCCAGAAACACCTCCCCCCACCACAATCGCAGCCCCCCGAGAGGTCAGCTTGTGCAATGCCCTATCAGCCCGTGGTCCTCTCTTTCCAAATACTCATCTCTATCCTGGACCCTCTCCCAAGGGCCAAGCCCTCCACTCGTCCTGCCTGCCAGATGCAGGGAAGCAGCAGGAAAGACAGGGCCGCAGAGAGGGGCAGGGCCGGAGCGTGCCCAGGGGTGGCCACACGGCCAGGGAACACACCTCCAGACACCCGTCAGGCCTTCCCTGACGCACACCTGCCGGACCCAGCCTCTAAGGTGGCGCTCACACCTTCCGCTGCCCGTTATGCCCCCAACTCCTTTTCTGCTCTCATACTGGGCAGCAGGCTCCTCCTAGATGCCACTCGGACACGGCCATGAGCCAGCCAGGCACCCCCGGCTGCCCGCAGCCATTTAGCCCACTGGGCCTGGCTTCCCGGCTACCAGAGGGGCCGCCTGCCTTGCCCTCGCTTGGCGCTTGTGACAGGTGAATGAGGTCCTGCAGAGGCAGCCCAGGGCGCGGGCCCTGGAAGGTTTGCCCGGTTACAGCTAGAGGAATCCAGAGGCTCAGAACAACCACTCGCCTCCTCTCTGATGCCTCCCCCTGCGTGGAGCATCTTCCTGGCAGAAACGGGGAGTCCCTCAGCCCGGGGACCCCAGCCAGGCTCCCTCCTGTACGAAGTCCATGTGCCCACGGCCAGCGGGGTTGGGACTGTGCCAACAGCGGCCAAGCATGTTCCCTCCCGGGGCCTCCGACTCCTCACCAGTGAAACGCTGATTTAAATCCCTCCACAGCGAGTTTTGTGGTTCTCAGGAGAAAATGCTGAGCTGCACTGCAGTGACGGGAACTAGGTCTTCCCCTCGGCCGTCTGGGGAAGGAGGGGGACCCAGCAGGAGAGGAAAACAGCGGTCCCAGAAAACAATGGACCTCTTTTGGGGTCAGCTAGACAGGCAAGCCTTTCCCAAAGCAGCTGGGACTGGGCCCTCTGAACCCTGCTGTGGTTTTGGCTTTTGCTGAACAGCAGAGTCCAAGGAGCTATGTAGTTCAGAGCCTTCCCTCTGGCTGGGGCTGGCAGGGTGCCGGGGGACCCCACCTTCACCAGGGCCTGCCCCCCAGCGGTCTGGCAGTCAGGGAGAGCAGACTGTTCTCCTGTGGTTGCTGTGTCTCCCTTTTTGGTAAGATTTGGGGTGCCAGTGGCCTCCTTAGCAAGCCCTGCTCCACTGGGCATCTGCTTTCCCTAACCAAGAAGGATGGGATCCCCCCCAAACTCTAGTTGTACCAGCCCGGGTCTGGCTTAGACGCCTTCCAGGTGCAGGAGCAGCATGGCCGGCATTTGGACACACACACACACACACACACACACACACACACAGGCAGGCTCCCTTACACACACATTCATACACAGAAACAGATAAATGTATGTGTGAACTCACAATTTTTTTTTCTAAGTGAACTCAACTCAGCTCAAATTTTTAGGGCCATCAGCAATTTGAAAAATACTCACTTTCCCCTTTTGGGGGGATGGAGGCCAGGTTACTCTGTTCCCAGAAAGCCAAGAAAGGGTCACATAGAAGTTCTTTTCTCCGGCTTGATTTATTGCTTTCTTTAAAAGGAAAAGGAAGTTGGATTAATTTATTCTCAAGAGTGAAAGATGCTACCTCTTTCCCCCAAGATAGTTGAAGTGATTCTGTTCAACATTTGGAGGTGCTGAATGTACTGACCCTGATAAAGATATAAAAGGATCTGTGTCTGGTTTCTGGCTATGGCCTCATAAATCAAATCACAGAGTTGGCGCACGGCACTGCTGCCCAGAAAACCCAGACACACCTTGGGGGCCCAGGCCTGACCCTCCAGTTAACTCAAGGTCCTGCTAGGGAGACTGACTCCTAGAGAGTGAATGACAGGACACACGACAGTGGCAGATCACAGCCTGGGCAGGGCACCCCAGGTCCCCTTTATTGTCCATGAAGGATAAGAAGGCAGGAACCAGGGTGGTTGAGAGGTGCGAAGTCATTTCAGGTTGGGACATCCAGGGAAGGTTTTATAGGGGAGCTAAACTGTTAGCTGGCCTCAAAATGTGTGCACTGAGGTGGGTGGAAGCTGCGTGTACCTCAGAAAAGCAAGTTCTTAAACTTAATCCCTTGCTGTGGGTGTGAACCCATTAGAAGTAGGACTTTCATGAGGCTATTTCTGTAGGGTGTGGCCCATTCAATCAGGATGGGTCTTAATCCTCTTATTGGAGCCCTTTATAAGAGGATGAAATTTAGACAGATGGAAAGAGAAAGCCACAGAGGGGCCAGCCAGAAGCTGAACATCAGCAGAACCCAGAAGAGAGGGTAAAGACCAGGAGAGGCCACCATGTGCCTTCCCGTGTGACAAGCTAAGGGCCAAGGACCGCCAGCAGCCAGGCCCAGAGGGCCACAGTCTTCTGCAAGAAAGCATCACCTTGACGATACCTTGATTTGGATTTTCTCTTGCCCTCAAAACCATGAGCAAATCCATTGCCATTGTTTGACCCAACCCCCATTCAACGTATTTGCTTGAGAAGCCTAAGGAAACTGGAATATGCACTATTTGACTATTCAAGAGAAGTGGAGAAGGCATTCCAGGAAAGGGGGGCCAGCGTGAGCAAAGGCAGAGAAAGGGGACCACTGGGACCTGTGTGGACCCAATGGACCACAGAGGAAAGGTTTCTGGAGAATGCTGGAAGAAGAGGGGAGGAACTTAATCCTGAAGACAATGGGGGTGGAAGGGATGGCGTCTCAGTTTGCCAGAGCTGCTACAACAAGCGCCACACAACAGGTTAGCTTAAACAACAAGCATTCATTAGTGCACAGATCCAGAGCTAGCAGTCCAAAACCAAGGCCCTGGCAAGGCCATGCTCTCTGCCCGACATCGGTGGCCGCAGTCCCCAGGGGCTCCCCGGCTCACATCGCTGTCTCCCATTACAGGGCATCTCCCTCTCCTTGGTTGGATCTTCCCGTCCCCTTGGACTTCCAGCTTCTGACTGTGTGGTCTTCACTGACTTCCAGCTTCCAACTTCTATTCTTTTTGAGGCCTCCACTAATAGTATGGTTCAAGACCCACCCTGGCTTGGTTGGCCACACTTAGCTGGGAACAGCATCTTCAAAGGATCCCATTCACAAATAAGTTCACACCCACAGGAACGAGGATTAAGATTTAAAACATGACTTTGAGGAGGCACATAATTTAGTCTACCCCGGGGAGCACTGCAGATTTTTGAGTAGGAAAGTGATACAATCAGCTCCTACTTGAGGGCAATAATTCTTCAGAAGGAGGCAGGGTGGGCCGAAGGGGATAAGCCACTCAGCAACTTTTGTGCACAAATCATGCTCAAAAAGCTCGTCCACAAGTGTTCTGGGCAACCTCAGCCCGGGAGGTGACAGCTAAAGGCCGGATGTAGCTTGTAAGAAATGTGAGCAAACTCAAAAACCAGGCTTCTCTTTGTAAGAGCTTTATAGGACCAACTTTCTTATTTGTCTATTTACAATCGTCATAGACTTTAGTATTCAAATAAAATGTTCTCTATTTTTTTTCATTCAGCATTTTACACCAGAGTCTGTACCCCTGAAACTGTCATCACCTCTTTTATAATGACCTGTTTTATGGCAACCTCCCATACTAGACAGAGCCCTCCTCAAAATGCAGAAATGATTTTACTCATCTGTCTCCCTATCCCCAGCAGAGACTGGCATCTTATTAGACTAAATAAATAGATGATGAATTTGCAGATTTGTGTAATAATAGCTCGCTACCACACTGTTTGCTCTAGTCAAGGCATTGCAAGTGTTTTATTGTGCTTTGCAGGCTGAACTATAAAAATCTATATCCTTCATTTACGTTAAAACATAAACTTGGATTCTTAGGCCCTCAACTCTGGAATTGTTTTTAAAAAAACGGTTAAGTCTGGGCTTTCCTGCTAAAAGTTGATTAGTTTAGGCTTTGACTATGGCAGGGAAATTATTTTAAATATGCAAGAGCCTAGAGCCTGTTTGGGCCCCACTTTCAGCCCACGCCGGCTGATGACAGGGACACGGGAAAGCATATCCTTCCTGCTAGGGACACACCCCTCCTCCAGACGGTTTACCTGGGGACAGAAGCCAGTGGGTAAACCTGCACCCCCCCCCCCCAGCCAACCTGACCAAACATCCTTGTGGCAGAGAGAGCTGAGAGCTGCGGGTGTCAGTCGGCCCTGCTCCAGCCCCTGGGGAGGAGGTCCTCTGACCTGGGTGGGGGTCTTGGCAGCACAGCACACCTAGACGACGATCTCGAATGATTCGGTCATGGGAGACACCCAGAGGCTCAGGGCCTGGAGAGAGGAAAGAAGTGGAACGGGCAGGAGACAGATCTGGAGCCAAATCTTGGCTGTCACTTAAAAGCTGTATCGGTTTAAATTAGGATCAAGCTTGCTGTGTCTCAGTTCCTGCAACTGTAAAATGGGGATAATAAAATCCACCATATAAGGTTTTGATGAGGAACAAATAAAATATTTTTAAAATGTGCCAGCACAGTACAATCACTAAAAACAGCTATGGTGGCAGGTGTCCGTGGCCATTGTTGTTATCCCAGAAGCTGCGGTCGCAAGGAGGACTCCCTGGCATTGGTGCCAAATGCTCTTGGGTGGGAGCGACCCCCGAGTCTACACCAAGAACCATCAGGCACATGGGCTACTGGGCTCCAAGTGGTCCGTGGGAGTGGCTGGTCGTTTCCAAAATCTCAGGCCTGTGTCCTGCCAGGACCACGGACGCCGCTGTGGAGCCATCTTCAGGAACAAAGAACAAGCCTGGGCTGTGGTTGTCCTGGCCAACAGAACACATGGCAGCCTCCACGTGCCAGGCACCAAGCGGGCTGGGCAGCGGGGCAGGGGGCAGGGGCAGTCACTGCACGGGCTGTGGGCATTACCACGGCAGCCGGCCTGTCCGAGGGGCATGACCACACGACAGATCAGGGGAGTTTGATATCACTGTTTCCTCTTTCAAACAGTCAGCAAGTCAAAAGCCGTGCAGCTGGGATGACCTCTGAGCACGGTGGAGACCCAGGGCAGCACGGCACAGCCGAGGCCACCAGGGGTGGATACCAGTGCCCCAATCCTACATCAGACTGGGGGCTTCCCCTGGGGGCCGGGAGCTTCTCACAGTGCCGAGCTTACTTGTTCTCTCCACTCTTGGAGATAGCAGGTCGGATTCCTGGGTTTGAACCTAGTCTCCATCATTCATCAATATGGGACCATGGACAAGTGTCCGTGTCAATGTCCTGCAGCCAAAGGCCAGCAGGAACACACTTGTAGCTGGACTGTGGCTTATCACTCCCTGCAGTGAGGGAGGCCACACACCGTGGGGGGGGCTCAGTGAGAGGGTATTGGAAAGAACCTGCTACAGGATGGGAATTTGGTTGGGTGATTGGGGGGAGAGTCTAAGGAAACAGGGGTTGTTGCCTTTGACTGAATGCTGTGAAAGAGCAGGGGCAAGTCTACGAGTGGGCGTCTCCATAAACCTTATCTGTAGGGAGGGGAGACTAGAACAAGGAGAAAGCTGTTACTGGTAAATAAGTAGTAGTCCCTCACTTTGCTGAGAGAGAGAGTGTGTTTGGTATTTTGTGGGTGGCGCAGTGACAGTTTTTGTCTGTGCTTAGATACAATTATGATGTGGCCTTGCTTTGTGCCATGTGACCGTGGCCTCCCAGCAGCCCCGTCTGAGGCTGGGGTGCTTTATGTCCAAGAGGAGACCAGCAGACCTCGCTGTGCATAGACAGCCAGGGTCCGCTCTTCTCTTTCTTTCTCACGGTCTCTAAATCTCTCTGTGCTTATATTTCTCCGTCCATAAAATGAGGGTAAGAACGTTGACCCAAGGGTGGTTTTGAGGAACACAATGAGATAGCATATGTGGGGCAAAGAGCAGCTGCTTGGACATGCCGTTCCACCTTCCGCCCCAGGAGAATACTGCCCAGCAGCTGATCTCATGCCCGTGTTGAACTTAGGAAAGCGGGACAGGAAGATCAGAGCATCAGAGCAAACACGAGGGGTGCAGCAGCCCCCACCAAGGCTGCAGCTGAGGCTCCTGTAGAGAGTCACGGTTGAGCCCACCAGAGGTCACGCTTGGAGTGAGCATCCTCCAGCAGCAAATCACGGCTGGAAACCCAAGGCAGAGCAGCAGGTTCCGCCCAGGCTCCATGGTCCAGCTGGAGAACCACGGAGGATGGGGAGGGGGTGAATGGGTGGGGGCAGTGGTCACCCCAGGACCTGGGATGTGGGCAGTGGTCACCCTGGGACCACTGGGCCTGGCATCGCTTGTCAGCTTTCACCTGAGCACATAGAGAGGGACCCCTAGGCACCAACTCCAGAGGCCACAGTGCAGCCTGACTCCGAGTTGGCGATGAGCTGGGATCCGAACCGACTTCTTTTGGTCCCACACGTGATCTCATGTGATAACGGTAGAGTAAACCACAAATGCAGTTGCCAGAACAAAGCCAACCCAGGCTGAGTTCCCCAATTATAGCCCCTCTCTGGTAATTGTAGAGCTCTCTTGGGCCTGCATCTGGCTTCTGACAGTACTTCCAAGGGACCACATTGAGTGCCACCTCTTATTTGGAGGAATAAAAGAAGAAAATTGATGCTGGAGGCCCCAATTCACTAGCTGCAGCCAACAGAAGTGCGTCAGGCACGGGATCCCAGGTTGGTCCCTTCTCGGCCACATGGTTCAGGAAGACAGCCAGCCTCAGTGAGCTTGGCTGCAAAACGGGGAGAACAAAACTGCTCTACACTTCCTATCCCTCAAGACTTGCAAAAATCAAATGCCATAATAACACATGAATTCATGAGTTCTAAGAAGAATTATAAAATATTAAAAAAAGTGTTTCCCATGCAATTTTTGTTTACTAGTGAATAGGTCAGATTTGAGACAAAATTGATGATGTCGAGTTATAAATAAAGCCTTCTATGGTGATATAATTAATGTCCTTCCACCATGTTTCCTGATGACAGTTATTCCAAGTCCCTGCAACTTAAAAAGTCACCAGAGAAAGTCTGTGATGCCTGGGCTCTGCTTACTGAGGCAGAGAAGTGGACTCATTGTGCATTGCTTGATCAATCCATTCAAAAAAGATTTTTGGAGGGTCTGCTGTGTGCCAGCCTCAGTTCCAGGAGCCTGCGATCACAGTTGGGAAATAGATCCATCAGGAAGCCCTAGAAACCGAGTCTCCTGGCTGCAGAGGGACTGCACGTGCTCTGCCTCTGGTGCCCGCAGACACTGAGCTCAGCCAAATGCTTCGCCCGCACGGTAGACGTAGCTCTGCTCCAGGTCCTTTCATGGCCCCAGGAGCTTGTCCTCAGATCTGCAGCTTTCCCCAAAGACGACTCCACATTCCAATGTCTGTGGTGTGACTCTCCTCCCTTACCCGAGGGAACCCCAAAGCCATCTCCCCGAGCAGACACAAAGTGGTCCGACCCTTGGATCCACCCTGTTCCATTGTCCTCCCCAATCAAACAATCTGGGGGACACCATGAGCCTCAACAGTCGTTTTCCCAAAGTCTGGACTCTGTGGTTCAGCTCTCGCCCAAGGCCATTGCCGGGTGTGGGAGGGGCGTGGCCAGCAGGATAACAGGGGAAAGGGGGACACTCAATCCAGTTCTCTTCTACATGTCCCTGCCAACATGCAGGGCAGAAAGCCCCCTCATTCCTTCAGGTCATAAAGTGGACGACTGGCTCAAACACACACCCGTGTGCACACACACACATCTCCCAAGCACAAACATTAATTCCCAGATTGAATGTTGTGCATTAAGGAGGAGAGTGAACAGAGGTTGTCCGACGTCTCCGGGCCAGCCCCTCTGTCTTCCTCCACTTGTGGTAAGGCAGGGCCCCCCCTGGTATGGAGGAGAGGAGACGGGGCCCACCACTCAGGCTCACCCACCCCTCAGTGCCCACCCCTTCATCCCCAAAGACTAGCGGCAAATTTCAATATTTTCTCCTGTGCTTTTTAGGTCAGGTCACATTCTTGGGATCTTTCATCCTCTTGTTCTAACAACCCCTGGGGGCTTTCTGTCCGGCTGGGCAGGCAGGGGGAGAGTCATTTCACCAGGATGCCGCTGGGCGGCGGGGAGAGGGAAGGGCCGGGCCTGGCTGAGCTCCCTAAGGGACAGTCCAGGAGGACACGTCCGATCCTCCAGTGACCCCTCTCCAGCTCAGGGTGGCATGTCACCCTAGAGTCCCCCCGGCAGCCCCACAACCCCAGCCAAGGCCTCTTCTTCTTCACCAGACCCAAGCTGGGTGGTGGGTGCCTAACAGTCTAGTCCGGCATGACGCTGGAGCTGGGGTGCCTGCCCAGGCCCCCAGATCTTCAGGTGCACCCACTGCTCACCTCGTCACAGGCTTCTGCTGCCCCCGGCCCTGGGTGAGCGCTGAGCCCTGGGCCTGGAGTCCTGCAGGAGCCCACAAGTGGCAGCAGGCAGCCCGGTGAAGTGCACTTAGTGGTTCTTTCCAGAACACCCAGGAAATGTTCTGCCCCCAGCGGGTATTTACGTTGAGAAGCAAGGAGCCCGGGAGGGAAGAGGGCCCCGCCCCTGGGGTGAGAAGACAGATGGAGGGACCAGTGTGCAAGGCCGTGGCAGGAAATGCCGAGCTCTGGGGGGCCGCCTGTTGTCGAGAAGCATCTGAGGCCGACAACACCTGAGCTCTGCTTCGGTCAGTCTGCCACTGGCACTCTGGGGCTTTTTCGTTTTCCAGTCCTGCAGCTCACCTCTCAGGAACCCCCAGTCCAGAGGCGGGCAAGGACTTCCAAACCCCAGCGTGGAGGATGGCCAAGCACTGAAGATGATTTAGTCCAGAGCACAGAAGAAGACAGCAGACTCAAACCTCTGGAGGCAGCAGTCCACAGGCAGCGGGCACGCTCTGTGAGGGCACAGCTGGAAGAGCCAGGGTGCCCGGGCAGACAGGACCGGCTGGTGGCCCTTCCCTGCAGGGAGGCCACCCTGTCCACAGCCAGAAGTGGCACTCGCTTAGAGGAAGGGGCTTCCTCTCCTCGGGGGAGAGCCAGCGGAGGCCCGGAGGCGCCTTGGCAGGGCACTCTGGAAAGGACCGAGGCCTGGCTGGTGGGAAGTAGGACTCCATCAGCTTTGAGGTGTCTCCCACTCGGGGAGGCCTTGCTCCGGAGTCTGTAGAGAGGCCGAGTTACTTAGAGGGAGGGGGGCCCAGCTTTCCCGGCAGCTTCAAAGCCCGGAGCCCCCCGCGGGCCATTCCTGAGCGGCTTTTATCATGGCGCTTTGAAGGGAGAACAATGATCCCATGCTTAAACCAGCATCATTGTTGGGATGGCGACCAGGGCTTTGGGGCTTTGAACCTGTCCTTGATCCCTCCACTGCCCTGCAGGTTTCTAGAAACTCCTGGGCTGGGCGTGGGGAGGTGGCGGCCGCCTCACACCTGCCTCAGCCCCAGCTGGGGTGTCTCAGGCCTTTGTCAGAGAGCAGCTGGCATTTGGGACAATCTGGTTGGAATCCAGTCATCTGGAAGCCTCCGAAACAGCCGTGACTTTGTGGGCTTCTGCAGCGGAACTAACTACGGAAGCACAGCCGCCTTGATGCCTTTCCAAGATGCCTTATCTTAGGGGAAGTGACACTTCTGATGCCAAAGTTGATGTAATTTAAGGGGGCCTCCTGGATTAGCTAGTTACGAAGTGGTTAAACTGCTCCGACTCTCAATTTTTCCATCTGACAAATAAGGATCAGATAACGCAGAACTGATGTTCCAAGCTCCTAGGACAGGCCCTGTGTGTGTGTGTGTGTGTAACTTACATATGTTGATAACCAATGATCTGCCTGGCTGCCTCCAGGAGCTGACGAGACAGCAGGCCCAGGCCCTGGACCCACCAGCCCCCCCGCCCCCCCCCGATGGGATGTCTGTCCACCAATTCCTTCTGCCTTTCCACATCACTGGACCCGGTGTCTGCAAACGAGTTTCCTAACTGGAGAGCTCAGGATAAGTGTTCGCCTTGAAGGGACCCTGCAGAGGGGGCTTCTTGCTGGAAACACACACACATAGACACACACAGACAGATGCACACAGATACACAGACACACACACATAGACACACACAGACAGATACAACACACACAGACACACAGATACACAGACATACACATGCGCAGACAGACACACAAATACACAGACACAGACACACACACATAGACACACACAGACAGATGCACACAGATACACAGACACACACACATAGACACACACAGACAGATGCACACAGATAGACACACACACACACACACAGAGACAGATACACACAGATACATAGACACACACACATGATAGACCCACACAGATACACACACACACAGACACACACAGACACACACAGAGACACACGCAGACACACACACACACCCCAATCACAAGTTGCCACGAGGACACGTGCCATTTCTGACTCCACTTGGGATTCCAAGCAGTGAGCAAAGCTCCTGGGACAAGGGAGTGGTTCCGTAAAGAACTGGGGAATGAATGAGGATCAACTGGAGGAACAAATGCTCCTAAGACCCCCTAGGCCACACGGCCATTGGACTGAAAACACGCCACGCCCTGTTCCAGTGACGCCCCAGCTCTGCTGCTGTGAATGTTCAGTTAATAACTAAAATGTCTTAGACACTTCCATTGACGAGACAGCAGGGGACTAGGAGGGAGGTGTCCTGGGGTCTTAATCCTCCTACTGAGCAACACAGCGGGTGCAGACCCCGGGATGGAAAGAGGCCCCCTACCAGGTGCCTCCAGGCATGAAAACTCAGTGGTCTCCCCGAGAGAAATGAGGGGGGCTCTAGGCACTGCAGGAGGGCCCCAGGTCACCAAGGTCAAGGTTCTAGAACAAGAGGGACAGAAACATTGCCCCCACCCTGAGAAGGTGCTCCAACTGTCGGTAAACTCCTTCTGAAGTTTGAGAATCCTCAGGTTCACCCTAAAAACTGGAAAATGGTGGTCATCAGCCAAGGGCACTCTAAGTGTGCCACTTAATGTTCTCCAGCCAAGCCAGGGAACTGCCCCAAATTCCTTGAGTGGGGGGAGTAGGGGAGGTGGGTCCTGAGAGGCCACCATTCAAGAAGCGTCACATAAAAGAGTCTGGCTGGTGGGGAGACAGCAGTGCTGGCAGCGGCGAGGGCTGTGAGGTCACTGGCCGTGGCTGCTTCACCCCCGCCTGAGGTCACTTCAGTTCCGGGGGAGCCAAGCCCCAGAAGCAGCTGCAGGTTAGGGCCAGGCAGAAAAGGGGAGACAGTGCCACAGATCCTAGATGGCCGCCCAAGAGCCCCTGCGAAGGCCGAGGGCCCTGCAGGGGCAGTCAGCTTGCTGCGCAGGTGCCCAGAGCCCAGTGCTCTTCCTGGCCTCCCCTGACCCACGCTGCAGACGGACAGTGCCTGCTTCTGTGGACAGAACCGGCTACCGAATTTCAGAGGCCCAGTGCAAAATGAAAATGTGAGGTCCCTTGTCAAAAAATTATAAAGACTATTGGGAAGGCAAGAGCAGAACACTCAACGAGAGCAGGGCACTTGCTCAGTGCAAGTACACGGGTCAGAAGCATAGGAAGCCAGCCCTGTCTGCGGGGATTTTCTGATTTCTTCAGACCCATAATAGTTGGAGGACAAGTTCATCATAAACACCATTTCTGATTCTGCTTTGAAAAAACAGAATACAATGGCTAAAGTACTTTCATTCCACAAATATTTTTTGAGCACTTACCTCAATACCTTACTGAGCCAGACACTGTCCTGGCTCCTTGGGAGACGGCAGAAAACAAAAACGTGACTATCGGCTCCTGAGGCATTCAAGCTGGGGAGGAAGGAAGCATCTGGCTTCTGTCCTTCCCCAAAAACCTTTCCAAAATGGCTCGCAGGCCAGCGGCCTCCAAGTTCCACCCTCATGAATCAACTTCTAGCCCTAGAGAGTCATACAGTTTAACAGTATATCATGCTTTGAGTTTTTTTTGTTTTAGTTTTTGCGCATAGGTTATTTTTGCCTCTCCAGCAGATCATGAGCTCCTTGTCTTATAGGAAAGGGCCTCGTCTAGTCCATGTTTCAACATATGTTTGCTCAGCACTGGGCCAGGCCCAGGTATAGGGGCTGGTGATACTGAGGGCTATAAAACAGGCCATTTGAGATGGGAAACGTATTAAGTCATGACTATTCTAAAGAGGGATGAGGACAATGGGGTCTGCAGAAGAGGGAGCTGGAGGAGGTCAAGAAGGGCATTTGACATGACAGTTCTGCTTCAAAGTCTTACTGGGATTAAAACTTCAAACTGTCTCTTCATGGGAACCTTTCCAAGGTGACCCCTAACTAGCGCCAGGCCCCCTCACCTCCCCCTGCAGCAGGGTCTGTTCTTTCCCCAGCACCGGGGGCACCCTCAGCAGGCCGAGCTCTTCAGGGCTCTTCCCCCTCTGGGCATCCGGGACTGGGGTCATCCAGCCGGGCTGGGACCTGTCAGCGGCAGGAAGTCCGTGGCCTCTGGTCAGGTCTGATTGCTGTAAGGCCTTTCCTTGTTTTGAGCCAAAATCTGCGTCTTGGCCTTCGGTTGGGTCTGCCCTGGAGGCCCCATACAGATGGGACTGACTCATTCATTCACCGCACACCCTGCATGTCCCAGACATCACCCTGGACAGCCCTTGCCTTCCAGGGGCTCAGTCTGATGATGGATTTTGAAATATGATGAATAAGTGTCATGACAAGGGGCTGATTCAAGGTGCCTAGAAGCACATTGGAGGGAAATCCAACCCAGGATTGAGAGGGCAAGGGACTACTTCCCAGAGGAGATATTACCCCAAGGCCTGAAGTAGCAATATCTTGCCTAGAAGCTGAGCAGCAGCCACTCTCCATGAGAAATGGAAATTCAATTTTCCTTTACACACCATGTTTATTCCCAAGCAAAAAGTACCAGAGGGTTCTAACTCTTGCCAGCCCTGGCCTTGATGTTTACTGAAATACCCAGATGTTGAAGGAAGCATGGCTGCAAGCAAGCTCCCGTGGATAGGGGTTGGGCTGGGTGCTCTGCTGTCCCCCAGCACCTGGTCTGGGACACCGTCCTGCTCAGGCCACATGTGTGGAGTGGACCAGCACCAGGCAGGCCTCAGGTGACCTCCCAGGTAGGACCATGAGGCTCTCCAACCAACCAGGCTCTGTAGAGTTGGTGAAACCAGGACACAGGGAAG
This sequence comes from Bradypus variegatus, assembly GCA_004027775.1. NCBI lineage: Eukaryota > Metazoa > Chordata > Mammalia > Pilosa > Bradypodidae > Bradypus > Bradypus variegatus. The sequence goes on from PVKY010004187.1 coordinate 15,993, forward strand.
CGCACTGGGGGAGACAGGGGGTCCCAGACCTTCACCAGGGGGAGCAGATGGGACAGGGTGGGTCTTCACACCTTCCTCCTCCCACCAGCTCCGGGCCCAGAGGAGGAGAGGCCCAGGAGGAGCAGCTGGACCAAGATGGGCTTTATCTCTTGGAGGCACAAAGATGTAGAGGAAGAGGTTGGGGGTTTCTGCAAAAGAGGAAGCCTCGGCCTTTCCTTGGGGAGAGCCCCCAGCTCTGAGCTCAGAGCCCATCCCAATCCCACCTCCTCATCTGGTGCCAGAGCCACCCACATATGGGCAGGTTGCCGGGCCAATGAGAGGTCAAGGGACCACCTAATTACCAGGCTCGGGGCTCCAGAGGGGGCTGGATCAAATCCCACTTGTAGGGGTTTGAGGAGCCAAAAAGGGATATTCCAACGACTGAAGCCACTGTCAGTGGCCGTGATAGGTCAAAGCCTCAAGCTCTCCAATTCCTGGACCACCAGGGCTGGTGGACAGGCTCATCCCCCATCCCCTGGAAAGCAAGCTCAGACCCAGTTCCAGCCCCACCTCCTTGAACTCAAATAGCATTTTCACTCTTAGCCTGGTAACAAAGGAGGGGCCTGACAAATCTGAGTTTGTTTGAAGAGGAATGAGTCAGAAGCCAGCTCAGGGATCCATTCCAGACTCCCGTTTCCTGCCTGGGCTCTGAAATCAGACCCTCTGTTCCCAAAAAGCTAATGTGACCGTCTCTGGCCTCACTTTCCACCACCTCTCACCAGAGTACCTGGGGGGCACCAGGCCGCAGGCCCCCAAAGTTTGGCTCAGAATCCTCAGAACGTGGAATTCGGCACAATTGAGTCAAGTCAGACAGCCATTTCTAAGTCACCTGCAGAAAATCTCCCAACGGGACCGCACGTCTGCATTCAGCTGCTGGCTCTCCCCAGACACTGCCCCAAATCCTGTCAAGCTAAAGCATGACCAGGAACCCAAGTTCAAGGTCAGCTTTCTGAGAAAGCTGCAATGTGGGGAGGGTGAATGTGGGAGGGGGGGGTCAGGGAATGAGCTTCTGCCTGGATTTTGGCCCCTGATGATATAATTTTTTGTTCTCATCTGCCAAGAAAGTGAAAAAAAAAAAAAACTGGAGCCAACTCTGAACAAAGGCCTCTCCTCCAGTCTAATCCTGCATCTAATTAAGCTCAGCTCCAGCCTCCATGCCAGGAGAACCAGTTTGCCCAGAACGAGGCGATTTCCGGCTCCCTTGTGGTGGGTTTGGTGAACTCCTACAGAGAGCTCTGGGTTCTTGCTCTCAGAGCTCTGTGGTCAGATGACACAGTCCCCTGACTCCTTTGTTTTCCCGTCTCAAGGTTTGCTGAGCTGTGTAAACAGGTGAGGACTTGCTAGCTGGGGTTACCAATGCAGCAGGTGACTCCTGGGGCCTGGGAAAGCAGGGCTCTTGCACCCACGGGGCTATAGATCTTTTTCACCTGTGTTTCTTGATCAGTTAGGGGTGGTCAGCATTTTTCCTGGCATTCCCTTCACCTGGAGAATATAGCCACCCTCTTCCCTGTGTGGCTGTGTCTGCGAGGTGGGTGCCTGGGTCAGCAGAGTGGTTAAATACCAGCCCGGCTCCCGCTGAGGACTCAGACTCTCAGGCACAGTGCTCCCAGGAAGAAACCTGTGGTCCCCAGCCCTGCAAAGTCTTCCCCTCGGTACTCAAGGGTCTCGGTTTGTGCCACTGCCTCCTCTGGGGCCTGAATGGTGGGCACGCCTTCCCTGGGTGAACTCTCCTGTCTATATCCTTACCAAATTCTTCCTATGCAATTCTGAGAAACTCCGATTAATCAAGGACCCTCTGAAATCAAGCAATTACTTAGTAAATTAGTAGTTACTAAGCATCTATTATGCACCAGCCCTGAGCTAGATGCTGGGCTTGGAAAAATGAGGATATGATCTGCTGAAGAGCTTACAGGTGAAAAAGTCCTTGATAAGCAAAAGAGTTACTATTATTCTCTCACTGATTCATCAGAATTTACTCTGCTACTTTGGGCTCAAGATCTGCTGCCAAATGCCTTGGAAGAAAAGGAATCAAGATTTACCATGGACTTATAAGGAGCTAGATCCTAAATCAGGTATGCAGCTTTATCTGATTTAGTCTTCATGATTATTTCCATTTTACAAGGAAAGAAACCAAGGCCATAGAGGATGAATGCAATTGGCCCAAGATTGCACAGATGGAAAGTCAAAGGTGGGCTTCTGCCTCCCGGCCTTGGTTTTCCCACTAAGCCACACTCCCTGCCCTGCTGCAGAATGAGATGGAGCCACGCAGGGGGTAGACGCTTGAACCAGGGTGGGTATCACCCCTTGCCGCCCCACTCTGACCCCTCTTTCTTGAGGTCTTGGTCTTGAGCTGCCGTCTCTTCCATCGCCCGGCTGAGGATGAAGCTGTTGAACGTGTCCCATGTGGTCTGCTGTCAAACAGGATTTGCTGTTTTCAGGCCCCCCCTGCACTTGACTCATGATGGGGCTGAATGCTCCATATTCTCTGAGCTGCTGAGACCATGTCAGACCAATTTCTTCTCCTCGTCCGGCCCCTGAGGTTGGTCACCAAGCCATGGGAAGTGGTCAGATCAATATCAGCCTGCTAGAAAACTCGTGGCCTTCTAAGCCTGGGTTAGCGCTCTGTTCTCTTCGAGTTCTTTATACATTCATTGCTTTTCATCTTTACTTGTTCTTTTGGATTTGGAAGGTCACTAGTGATACAGGTCTTTGTTTCTACCATTACCCATGAAGGAAAAATTTAAACCTCTCTCTTGGCACGGCTAAACACATCTCCAGAGAACCCAGGCCAGCTAAATTATGCTGCTATTATCTTGTACATTTGGACTACAATTTCTCGGTTTCCTTGGAGGAAATTTGCAGACACAAGGTTGCTCAACCTAGAGGAAGCGGGTTGGATACAACGGATCTTCCCATTTACAGAGTCAGCCTGGTTATGTGAACGATATTCCCCATATTTGGCCATTACTGAAGAGTGTATATTTTACAAGTGATTTTTTTTAAAGCGCTCATATAAATACTACTTCTTACTCTGTCAGAGCCTCATTAAAAACCTTTCTACCCTCAAATAGCAGATGCATTCCTGCATTCCTTTTAGGTGCCTCCAGAAGGGTGAGATTGTTTATACTAAGGTCAGACAAGTGCTGGAACCAAACAGAATCAATCATTCACAAAGGGATGAGAAACTGCCTTCTAGTGACATTTGTTTCTTCCCTTTCCAGGATTGAGGGGAGAAGAAAAATAATTCCAAATGGCAGCCAGAGGGCAGAGATCACACGGCAGGCATCATGAAAGCCCAGGGCCTGTTTCCACAGCGCTTTCAGATCACGGCATCTGACATGACAACCGTGGGCCTTCCACGCGGGGCTCCCACTGAGTGAACAGATCTGCCCGGCTCCCTCCAGCGCGTGACATACAGCCCATAGTGACAGCAGCTGAGCACATCCAGCCGCCTGGCGTTCCCGGGGAAGGGGTCTTGCAGCTCTGGGAATGCAATCCTGCCGCCTTCCCATCCTGGGATCACCAAGAATATTTCCCAAGGGACCTTGTTAGGTACAGCCCACTGTGCCTTTTTGCTTGTTGTGGGTACAGAGAGGCCTCTTCTTGGTTGATATTGTCTGTGCCCCAGCGTGGCCTAAGAGAAGCACTTTCTTACCCTCCCTGGGCTCAGCATCTGAGACCTAAAACAGCCAATTACTCGTAATGGCTGCATCGTCCCTAAGTCCTGCCCACGCAGCGTGGTTCAC
>PVKY010004188.1:0-19792 GCA_004027775.1 Bradypus variegatus
GGGGTCTCCTATGAATGATGACTGGTTTTAAAGGGGAGGGGAGGATGGGGGTAGGGGTGGGAAAGGAAGGGGTTGGGTCAAAGTTTCTCTGAACAAAACTGTGGCTTGGATGCCTCCAGGGGAGTGGAGGCTATAGAATAGGTTTTTCAGGCAGAGTTTGGGAACACATCTAAGGCTTTGGTTGCAGACACTGTGCAGAGGGAGAGAAGGGTTGAGTGGGAGAAACCTGTGGCTTGAGGTGTCCTCAAGCATTTGTAAGAAGGCTAGTCAATGAAAAGGCCCATCACCAGGATTCCAGTCGATGGCATTGTCAATTGGTCCTGACATCTGATATTTGTCTGAGTACCGCTCCACATCTGGGGGGTCAGAGGCCAAAGGTCAAAGTTTTGTACTTTCAAAGCCCTAGACAGGGTTGTTCCTGAGAGCCCTGCCCTCTCAATATTCAGGAATTATCTGTCCCTTCAACCCAAGCCCGGAGCCCAGGGGGTCAGCTACAGTGAGAACTTTCTACACTCTTTTAATCTGCCCCTTTGCCAACCAAAATAATAATTTCTTTTTCTTCCTTAGCCCAAAGACATAGCTACATGGAGAGAGAGTGTGGTGCAGTGGAAAGTATACTAGAGAGCAAAAAAACAAGGTTTCAGTATTCCCTTTACTCCTTTTTAACAGAGTAAACTTAGGCAAGTCTTTCATCTCTTTGAGCCCCACCTTCCAGTGCTTCAGTGGGAAAGTACTGGTTGTTAAAATTCTGAAAATTTTTAAATTCTGAAATAGTCCCTTCTAGTCCTCCCCCACCTCCCCACAATCCACTAGCCAAAGAGTTAATACTTTATATAGCAGGAGTTCTCAAAGACTCAGCACCAGTTCCCATTCTTATTGGTCAGTGCCCCTGGTATTATGGGTTGTTAATATGTTGAAATGGGCAATATAATTTGTAACTTCTCACTCTTCCAAGACTATTGTTAGACTTAAACCATGAATAATGTGATGCATTTCAAATGCAGGTGTAATTATCATGATTTTCCTGTTAGACAGTGAGTTTCCTGTGCTGATTCTGGCCCCTCTGGTCCCCAGTAGTGCTAAGTACAGGACACTGCCCATAGAAATCATTCAGAACATGGTACCAGCATTCCAACTGACCTCTCTTGGGAACAGCTGGCCGGATGAAGTAGGGGAGCTGCCTCATGGCCCCTCGTAGCTCCTGCTTCAGTGCCAGGACATATTCTCCTTCCTCTCCTGAGGGGAGAGGGACTGGGCGGAATTCCAAGGGCTAAGGAGGCATGGGGTAGTGGTCAGTTCAGGGAAAAATGCTGAATGCCAGTCTGGGAGGGTCTCTCACCACTAAACAAAAGGTCAAAAGAGAACTAGGGGATGGACAGAACATTCTGGAAGCTAGGGAGCTGGAAATGTGAGAAGTAATGGTGGACACCTTCTCATCCCATGTGAATTGGGAGTATGGAAACAGGGGGGGCTAGATGAGGATGGTATTATGATGGCCCAGGAGGAAGCCAGGATCACAAAGTCAGCCAGGGGCACATGGGAGTCTTGGTAAGAGAGAAAAAACACTCACAGGGAAGAGTGGAGAAGGTTGCAGGGTGGGTGGGGGCAAAGCATCCCCTTTCCCAATGCCCACGGCCTCCATGTTGAAGGTCAACTGCCCTCGGCCACGACCCCGGCCCCCACCCCGGCTGGCCATGATGGAGGGGGCCTGGGTATTCAGAGTGCAATGAAAGAAACCTGACAAAGATAAAAACAAAGACAAAAAGGAGTACAATTGAATGCATAGGAAGCCAAGGAGGTACAAGACACTTACTCTTCTCTCCTTGGGACCTGAAAAACCAGGATCATTCAAAAGATTTTGACTGAGAAGGCACAGTGCCAGGCAGGGCATTAGTTGCTAGCAATATATACATGGATGAGACATGGTACCAAAGGATAGATAACTGCAAGACACATAGAAGACAGTGATTATTCCCTTGGATAAAAATTTCCCTACATCTCTAAGATAATATGATGTTTATCACCATCTGCATTTCCACCTATGACCTTTGATTTGTTTCTCTCCTTGGCCTTCCAAACCCAATCAGGCTCCAATTCAATCCAATGCAATACATTTCAGCAAAATATTTATTAAGCATCTGCTATGAAAAATGTAGTCTGCTAGGCACTGTGGGGCCACAGGGATGAATCGCACTGTCAACCAGTAGGGGAAAGTAACATTATTACAGCCAAAGTGATCTTTTCAAACACCACTTAGAAGCACAGAATCTTAGAATTGGAAAGACCTTAGAACCTTAGAGGTCATCTAGTTCCAACCTCCTCCTAATGCAGGACTCCACTCCACAGTTGTTAGTCCTTCAGCTTCTGCTGGCATTTTCCTAAAGACAGGGTGCCCATTATCCTCTAAGACAGCCCATTCGACTGGGGTCAACCCTGATGACTGGAAAGCCTCCTTGAACTGAACTGAATTCTGCCTGTTGTCACCAATCCTGACAGGCCAATGAGAGGTCGTTAGGATGGGACAAAAGTCACCGAAGGGAAATGAAATTTGAAAGAAACACCCCAGTATCCATGAGCACACTAGTGTCCAACTCTTGTTTTTTAATACCATTCTCTAATAAAAGGAACCACGGCTCCTTGAAGAAATGGCTGACTTTAGGACTCAGATAAGAATTATACAAAATGAGCTGGACTATCTTGTAGTGCCAGAAAGTAAGGAAGTGCCCAAAAAAATAAAATAAAAATCCACTTTACATTGATAGGCATCTGTGGTATGTCAAAGGAGCACAGGAGCCAGGTGAAAGAGCTCTCAAGTCTGAGAAGCTCAGCCAAGACGTACCTAAGGAAACATTACAAGTAAATGTAATATGGGATCCTGGATGGGATCCTGGAACAGGAAAAGGGCATTAGATAAAAACTAAGGAAAACTGAACCAAGTACGTATGGTATTTAATAATAATGGATCGATATTGGTTCCTTAATTATAACAAATGTAACATTCTAATATAAAATGTTAATAATAGGGGAAACTTTGTGCTGTGTGTATTCGGGAACTCTACTATCTGCTCAATTTTTCTGTACATCTAAAACTGTTCTAAGAGATAGTCTATTAATTTTTTTAAATGAAACTTTAATAGCAACTTGAAGTTCACAAAACGTTAGTTTGTGAAAACAAGACTAAAAATCAATATAAGATAATCTATTTTGTCAAACACACACATATATGCATATATATATGAATGAAATGTTTTCTTGAAGGATATACACCAAAAATTAACATTAGTTAATTTGAGATGGAATTTTTATTTTACTTTTGTTGTTTGCTTATGTGTATTTTAAGGTGGTTCTTTTTCCAACACTGAATGGATACTGCTTTTGTAGTAAGAAAAAAACAGTAATTTTAATTTTAAAAATATAGGAACGGAATAGTAGATGAAATATTAATAATCTGTAGCAGGAAGGAGAGGGTAGAAAAATGTCTCTCTGAAGAATTTGAAAAGCTTGAAATTCAGCTGCAATGGAAAATGTGAGGAAAAATGGCTATTAGTTAACAGATTAAATTGTGATCTGTTTGAAAAGGACATATTAGAAGAGGAAGGCTGTCTCACGGAGACTAGAGAAAGAGTAAGAATTTGTCACCATGCCTTCAGCCCCTTTCAAGATAAAGAACACTCTAGCCAGCTGGCTTACACGTTTTTCTACTTGACACAGTTCTAGCTGTGGAACTTAGGAGTTTTTTTTTTTTTCCTATTTTAAAAATTATTTATTTATTTAAACAGCTTTAGTCACACACCATACAATTCATTCCTAGTGTACAATCAATGGCTCTTGGTATAATCACATTGTTATTCATTCATCACCACACTCAATTTGAGAACATTCTCATTGCTATTATGTTTCTTTTTATACTTACAAATTCTTCCTTGTGATCACACATGTCTTCTTAATATCCTTTATCTCTTTATGCATGGAGGAGTTGTTTTGATTGCATAGCAGTGAGGAGTCAAGAAAAGGCCATGAGTTTTGAGGGGATACAAATCTAATTTCATCTCCACTTACTAACCAAGTGACCCCCAAGGAGGCAGAGTAAAAAAAAAAGACAAAAATTTATTTTATCAGTCAGTGGTTGAGAACTATAAACGATTTCTACTCCAAACAGATAAGGAACCTACAATGAGTCTCTGCTATTTAAGATTGTGACGGGGTCTAAATTATTGAGGATATTTGAGGTCTCCCGTAATCTGGGAGACCTCAATCTCCTGCAGGTCCCAATCTCCTGCTCCTTCATATCAGCTGTCCCCAGTGTGCATCCCTACATTAGCTCTTTCTCCCCCAAATAACACCACCATCTTATACATGTTATACTCATTCCCAATTATGCATACCTGTGTATCGTGATGTAATTTGAAAAGTTATCTCAAATTTAAGGAAGGTAGTACAGTCTAGTGGTTAAGAACATGGATTTGAATCCCAATTCCATCATTTCCTATCTGTGTGACCTTTGACAAGTTTTTAAATATCTCTAAACCGATTGCCTCACCTGTAAAATGGGAATAGTAATAATAATACCACCTTAATTCATTCAACAAATACATATTAAATGTGTACCAGGCACTGTTCTAGGTGCTAGAGATACCAATGAGCAAAACAGGTTAAAAAACAAAAACAAAAACAAAGAAAAGCTACTGCACCCATGTAATTTAAAAGGAGTTTAGAGTCTAGTGGAGTCATCAGTACACAAACGAGATTTCAAGCCATGAGACTAGATGAGATCCCTAAAAGAGTGAATGTGGACAAGAAAAGAAAAGAGATCTAAGAACTGAGCCTTGGGGCACTCTGATGTTTAGAGTTTGCATATTTTTAATAAATAAGGCACAAGAGTTAACACTGATTATATTAGGAACTCTTGGAAATCCAAATGAAAAAAAACACCACAATAGAGAAAAAACGGGCAAGACATGAACAGGCAGTTAACAAGGGAATGGCCAATAAAACCATTCCTGACCTATTAAATTGACAAAGATTTAAATAATAATCATGCTATCATGAGTTTTTTGAGATGAGCACTCTCATACCTCACTGGAAGGACTACAACCAAATATAATCTTGCAGGGGAGTAATTTGACAACTTGACTCAACAACTTTTTAAATGTTTATATTTTTAATCCAATCATGCTACCTTAAAAATCTAAAGAAACCATCAGATATATAGTCAGAGTTATAGGTAAAAGGATGTTCATCAAAGAATTATGAAACCTAAATGGTCCAATGATGAAAGAATGATTAAAAAAGTCAAATATCCATTTTAGACTATTATGTAGCCATAAAATCATGACTTCAAAAAAGGGGAGAAAATGGTGTAAAGTTATATTTATAGAATGACCCCACACCTTATGTATTATTAATCTATACATACAGAGAAAAGAAACTGAAAGGAAATGCATTAAAATATTAGTCACAGCTATCACTACACACAGTCATGGAATTACAGGTATTTTTCCTTATGCCTTTTTGCATTTCCAAATTTTCTACATAAATGTATATTACATCTATAATGAGAAAACAAAAAGCATTGTTTTTAAGAATGCTATCATTAGGACATAACTCCTTCTTTTCCAGTGGAAATGTGTAATGCATTTCATTGAGTGATATTTTTCTTGTTCAGAATATTTGTTGGATATCGACTGAGGAACAAATATCCAAAAATGTTATCACCTACAAAATTAAGGAATTTTCTTACTAAGGATGTTTAAATAGAGGCTAGATAATTTACAAAATAGGGTGTATTGGAATCCTTAGAATAGAGGATTCACTATGATTGTCACTGTCTAGCAGCATATCTGACATATAGTGGGTGCTCAATAAATATTTGGTTGGGTGAAAGAATGAATATACATGATTTCTTAGGGTCCTTCTGAACTTGAGATCATGTGATTCATAAGGCATGCCATCACTATTCCAGACCTCCTTGGGCTCTCCCATCTCTTGATTATAGGAGCAATTATATTATGAACCACTAATTTAAGGGTACTTGATTATATACTACATGGACTTTTATAGTTCCCTAATTACATTACTACTTTAAAACCTCCTCCCTAACAAGAGTGCTAGTTCCAGGAATTCAATTCCATTCAGTAACCCTTACTGGGCACTAGGTATTACAGACTAGTACACTAGGAATAGAAATATTAAGAGAGAGAGTGTGCTAAGACGCCTAACAGAGACATGCATGTAGTGCTATCAGAAGTCACACGGGGAGAGGAACAATTAATTGTGCAAGATGGGGAGTCTAAAAAAGCTATAGGCAGGAGGTAGTACTTCAGCTGAGCCTAGGTAGATAAATAGGAGTTCGTGAGGCTCTCAGGGATATAATATTAATAGTTCGGGAGAAGGTTAACGCCATGGCAGAAGAGTCAGAGGTACAGGAGTGAACCTTTATCACTTTCTCGTTTAATATCTCTTCCCTTGCGTAAAAGAAAGTGCGGTCCACTGGCATATAATCAATATGGCAGTAGGAGCCTAGGGGAGGAAGGGAATGGAGCCGAAGGGGACTGACCCAATAGGCTGCCGGAAAGGTTGCCTGTTTCGTAGCCCAGCCAGGGTCGGACAAGTGTCGGACACAGTCAAAGCCTTACCTGCCGCCCCTGCACCACACGGAGCCCACGCCGAGGCTGACTTGAAATTCGCTTGTCCTCCTCAGGCCCGTGCAGCTCTAGGCCCGCCTCCCAGCTCTCCCCATTGGTGGGTTCTCCCGGCCAATCTAAGAGAAGTCGAAGAGGGATGCCCGCCTACTTGAAGCCTGGGAGGGGAAGCAGTGAGGGAGGAACTAGCCGGAACCCAGCTAGCCGGAATCGAAACGTAGGAAGAGAGAGATGGGGTCGCATAATCAACCAGGGGTCAGTTGTTTCTGATCTCACCCCAGATGTAGGAGCCCTGGCTAATGAGAACTCACAGAGGGACTCCTAGACGAGGTAGCACAGAGAGGTCAAACGATGAGAGCTCCTACAGAGAAGTGAACTTCTATAAAGGCTGCTCCTTAGGGATCAGTCTTTTTGTGACTATCTTCACAGCTTGGCCTCTCCTGCATTACTCCAACCTTCCCTTCAAATCCTACACTGCCCCCTCTAGCACCATCAATGGCTACTTATTTCCTAAAAATATTCTTCTGTGGTTTGCTGCCTGTGTGTTAGAACAAAGATTGGGGAGGAAGGACAGGACCCCGGTGTTTCCCGCATTTTGCACTGCTCTCCTGCTCCTCCCAGTCCTAGGTGAAGGTAGGCAGGGTAGGAGGGGGAGCCCTACTTTTACAGAGCACAGAACTAGAGGGAAGTAGTTCACAGCGAAGATAAAATCTGTTTAGTCAAGAAGAATTTCCCAGATGTCAGAGGAAATGGCCCTGGGAGTGAAGCCTCTGGACTAGGAAGATGTAGGTTCAGTGGTAAGTGCCGGTCTTTGGAAAGGAATAGAAACATAGCTATAAGGCTTTGGAGAACTTGTGTTACCTTACTAAGTCTTAGTTTCCTCATCTGTAACAAGAAACCAATAATTCCTACCTTAAAGAATGGTTGTGAGAATTGGAGATAATATATGTAAAGCACTTGGCACATAGTTTGTGTTCAGTAAATGATAACTGGTAAATGAGTAGTTTTTCTGCATATATTTCTCTCTCTCCCCCTTCCCCAGGCTCATTATTTTAATATCTTGTGTCCAATGGCCTCCAGCCTCTGAAATATCTCTGTATCTCAGATGAGCTTTCCAAATCCTTAGGATTTTTTCCCTCATCCCTGACTTCTCCTTGTGCCTCCAGCTGGACACAAACTCATTCCTAAAATGTGCTGATGGAAGCTATAGTAACCATGGAGATAGGATAGGTGGCAAGGAGAGGCAGAGACAGACAGTGAGAGATACCGATAAAGACATAGGAAGAGAGAAGACAGATAAGGAGTGATTGAGACTGAGACCTTCCAGCAAGACGGAAAAAATAATGAGTCTAAGCTAACAAGGTTAGCTCTTCTCTTGGCCCCTTTTCTATATCCACCCCTCATCTCCCACCACCATCCCCCCCAGCAGGATACGGGATCAGGCATCTGGGAACGACCCTTGTTCTATCTAAAAATGCCTTCAGATATTCGCCCTTCCCATACTAAGAGTTGAACTCAAGGGAACTGGGGCCCAAGATTATCTGTGATATGTGTTCCGTTGGGGGTTGGGGGTGGGGGGCGGGTGTTGGAAATATACTACTGTGTCTTGCACCTGGCTGGACCGTGCTCTCCCTGACATTTAAGTTACAAGAAGGCAGCCAGATCTTCTGCTTCTCTTTGCACAGTATGGACGCCGGCTCTGGACCCCAGTCGACTCTCCCCAAACCTCTGCGCTGTATGCTATGTGCAGTGTATGGCCGGTCAGGTCTGGCGCACAGGCGCGCATAAACACACCAACGCGGAGAATGGAGATCTGCTGAAGCTCAGCGAGGAATCGGGATGGTAGGTCCGGGTCTGGGTTCGCAGAAGAGTCCTTTAAGGAACACTTAGGTTTGTTGGGGCTGAGAGGAGGTCGACTAGAAAAGAGAAGTCAGGATTAGAGCCTCTAGGTTTTGAGGGTTTATGGGTGCACCGGTAAGGGAACGGCTTGGTGCTGGACGCCCCCACCCGCAGAGACGATGCTATAAATAGCAAGGCAGAGCTCCGCCCCCCTCCCCCCAGCTTCTCTTCTCCCGAGCCGGCGCTGTGCCCGGGGCGCACAGGGAGGAGGGACCAGGATCCGGCGCCGGGGCAGATACTGACACCAAGGGAATCCGGGTACCCCCCTCCACGCCATGTGGGCCCCCGGGAACCCGGCTCTCCCACCCCTGTTGCCCTGTGGCCTCGGCCTCAGTCTTAGCCTGGCGGAGATTCTGCGGACATTCAGGTATCTATTTGGGCGCACAGCCTGGGAGGGAAATGAGCAAGGAGTGATGGGGAACATACCAGCAGGGGCAAAAGAAACCCCCTATTCTTCCCCATCCGTTTTAGGTCCCAAACGCAAGCTGCTTCCTTCCCCCCACTCAATATCTGGGGCTGTGGCCACTTAAAAGAGGTTAGGAATGTGTGAATGTATGGGTGCATGTGTGTGGGTGGGTGGCGTTCAGCATCCTAGAAAGGGGGATTCCAAGTGCGGATAAGAAAAGGGGGATGCTGGAAAGGTCTGATAAGCCTTGGGGTGAGGGTGGGGGTGCGGATATTCCCGCGCGTGCACGTACGCATTTACACGCGTGCTCGTCCTTCAGTGCGGGTGCACCCTTCCCACCTCCTCAGGCATGCGCTAGCGGGGAAGGGGCGGCTCAGAGGCATGAGTTAGAGGAAGGACAGTATGGCTGTGGAGATCTCCCCCGCCCCATGCCCGGGTCCTTGCATCTGTACCTCAGTTTCCCTGCCTGAATCCGTCAATAAGGTCTCTCTTTCTCGCAGGGATCGGCTTCACCGCTGAACCCTCGGGCCTCTGCCAGCCATCACCCTCTTGCCCCTAGCCATCCTCGGCAGATCCCAGTCTCGGCTCCATCGGTACCCTCGCCTCAGCCGCAGCTATGCTGCATACCGAGGGCCACGCTCTTCTTCGGGCCGTGGGTCAGGGTAAGCTACGCTTAGCCCGTTTGCTTCTGGAGGGGGGCGCCTATGTGAATGAGGGTGATGCCCAGGGAGAGACTGCGCTAATGGCTGCCTGTCGGGCCCGCTATGACGACCCGCAGAACAAGGCGCGCATGGTACGCTACCTCTTGGAGCAAGGCGCGGACCCCAACATTGCAGACCGCCTGGGGCGCACCGCGCTCATGCACGCTTGCGCCGGGGGTGGGGGCGCCGCCGTTGCCTCGCTGCTCCTGGCCCATGGCGCAGACCCCTCCGTCCGAGATCACGCAGGCGCCTCGGCACTTGTCCACGCCCTGGACCGCGGGGACCGCGAGACCCTTGCCACGCTGCTGGATGCCTGTAAGGCCAAGGGTACGGAGGTCATCATTATCACCACCGACACCTCGCCCTCGGGTACCAAGAAGACCCGGCAGTATCTGAACTCCCCACCGTCCCCAGGGGTGGAGGACCCCGCCCCCGCTCCCCCAAGCCCAGGGGTCTGCACATCGCCTTCAGAAATCCAACTGCAGACTGCAGCAGGAGGGCGGGGGGTCTTATCCCCTCGCGCCCAGGAGGAGGAGGAGAAGCGGGACGTATTTGAATTCCCTCTTCCCAAGCCCCCCGATGACCCCTCCCCTTCTGAGCCACTCCCCAAACCACCCCGTCACCCCCCAAAACCACTCAAAAGGCTCAACTCAGAGCCTTGGGGCCTAGTTGCCCCTCCTCAACTGGTCCCGCCAGCCGAGGGGCGGCCGGGAATTGAGCGCCTGACAGCAGAATTCAATGGCCTGACCCTGACTGGTCGACCCCGTCTTTCCCGACGTCACAGCACAGAAGGCCCAGAGGACCCGCCTCCGTGGGCGGAGAAAGTGACGGGCGGAGGGTCCCTCTCTCGTCGAAACACTGCTCCAGAGGCTCAGGAATCTGGCCCCCCTTCAGGGCTGAGGCAAAAACTGAGCCGCATGGAGCCAGTGGAGCTCGACAGCCCCGGACATCTTTGCCCTGACTCGCCAGAGTCCAGCCGCCCGTCCCTGGAGCGTCGCAGATACAGCGCCTCCCCGCTGACCCTCCCTCCAGCCGGCTCCGCTCCCTCCCCGCGCCAGTCCCAGGAGAGTCTGCCTGGAGCTGTATCTCCCCTGAGTGGACGGAGGCGAAATCCTGGGCTGCTGGAGCGGAGGGGCTCGGGGACGTTCCTTCTGGATCACATCGCGCAAACTCGACCTGGCTTCCTACCCCCGCTCAACGTTAGCCCCCACCCTCCCATTCCCGACATTCGCCCCCAAGCCGGCGGTCGGGCGCCTTCGCTGCCAGCTCCACCCCAAGCAGGGGTGCCAGGCTCTCCCAGGACCAAACGCAAATTGGTGAGGCGCCATTCCATGCAAACTGAGCAGATCCGCCTGCTAGGGGGCTTCCAGAGTCTAGGTGGGCCAGGGGAGCCAGGGCGCTGAGAGAAGTGAGAGGAGCCAGGAGGGTGAGGATCAGGGCCTTGGTGAGGCATATGGGGGAACCAGCTTACAAACACATCATAGACATAGGGGTCACTTGCATGTGCTCATGGGCACGGTGCACGCACACATGGGTAAACATGTGTCCAAAAGCACAGTACTCTTTATTTGTAGGGAAGAGTAAAGACTCTATTTTTTGGGCATATAGACCCATGCATTCACGCCCTGGTCACTTCACACACATATGGGATTACTTGTGTGCCCAGAGGCATGGCACACCAATAAACACACAGGGCCACTGTGCTAGAGCTCCAAATGGGCCCCAAACTCACTTGCATTTGTCAGAAACAGTAGGGAACCCCTGCTAATGGGTAGTCCCTGATCTCTTTGCCCTCCTACTGAAAATTTCCCCTAAATGGCAATCCCTTGCTTTCCACATATGCCCTGTAACACAGACTCTATCATGATTTTGCACACGCTATCTTCTTGATTGTCCCACCCAGTTCTGCAGGCCTTGCTTTTCCAGGCTGGGCTCTGCGTTCATACACTGCTTCCAGCCCATCGAGTTTTCAGGATATCTTCTTCACTGTTCTTGGGGGTGAAGTTCTGCTGCAGCTATTCCTGCTCTCAGCTTCCTTTCTCAACTTCATGCTTTTTATTCCCATCCTGTGCCCCCAACTAATACATTACAGCAGGTTGTCTCATTTTCCCAAAGGGCAGGTCATGGGCCCTAAGCTGCTCTTTTATTTTGTCTGAGCTTATGAACACCCCTACAGGTAGAAGTGGGGAGTAATCCTAAATCACTCCTCTCTCCACTTGACATATCAAATAAAAGTGTTCAGAAGTCTCTGTTTTGTCACTGTTCTGCCTGGGGTTGGGTGTATGGGGAATGAGAAATGGTGGGGAGAGAGGGTGATGCTGAGAAAAGCTATAATGATCCAGGAGATACTTAAGAGATTCCAGGTAACTTCTTTACAGGAGACCAATCAAACAATTGTGGTTGTAGAAGAAAAGGTAAGTGTCCTGAAGGTTTTAAGTCATTTGACTGGGTTTCCTTTCCCCCCAATCTCCCCTATATCCATCCTCAAACTCTTAGATTCCAACATATCTGCCCTCAATAGATTTTTTCCCAATAGATTAAATGTTTCTCTTCCAAGTTTACTATTTCTTGATCATTCAGTGTTTTTCCTTGGGGTACATCTCATTCATTTTCTGCTACTTCTGGCCTCTATTTCTCCATCTTTGTAGGGCACAGAGAGAAAGAGAATGGGTGGTGGTGGCAAGGAGAGTAGTAGTATAATCTCACCTATGTAATCATGACATGGTCAATTACCAGAGTAATCAGAAGGAACCCAGCCTGTCGGGTTCTACGAACAGTGACTTTCCTAGTCTACCCCCTGGACCTCTCAGTTTGCTGGGTTTTCACATAAATTCTAATTCTTCTTCACTCTAGTGGGAGGTAAAGGGAGTTGCCCATTCTACTCTTTCTTACTCCCTCCCCCAATTTAGAATAGGTCAAATGAGAGAGTTACCCAACAGTGCGGTATAGTGAAAAGATCAAAATACTGGGGTTCAGAAGACCTATGTTTGAACCCCCCTTTTGCCATTTCCTAGCTCTTTAATTTTGGGTAATATATCTAGCCTCTCTGAACCTCTGTTTCCTTATCCATAAAATAAAATTTCGTGATCGCGATTATTAAATAAGACAATGCACATTGCATAATGCCTGACATAGAGTAAGTATATGCTCATTAAATGTCAGTATCCTTCCTTGCCTTGACTGTACCATAAATTGCATGGGATACTAGACATCATTTATCTGAGCCACAGTTCTTCATCTACATCTCTAAAATGAAGTGGTCGGACAAATAATCTTTAAGAATCCTCTCACTCTGTCTACAATTTTCCCCAGCCTTATTGTATCGAGTCCTATTTTTTCTCTAAGCTCCGCCTCAGAGATCTGGCCCGTTTTCTTGTACTCACCACAGGATTCCCTAAGACGCGCCCAACCTATGCTTCTCCCTTATAGAGGACACTGATTTTTCTCTTTGCAATTGGTTGCGCAGATCCTCCACCTTCCTCAATAATTTGCCTATGGCGGAGCGCGAGCCTGCCAGCTCCCGCCCCCTCTCTGATGATTGGCATAGGACCTGACTTGTCCCTGCTTCTGCTTGACTGACTGCTGGGCCCGGCACCGCCCTCAGTCCCCCGGCGCTCGCTAGCGGGGGTGGCTGGGACCGTTAGATCGCCAGGCTGGCAGACTCCGGGCCGCTACTCCATCGGTGGCCGGGATGGAGACGATGCGAGCTCAACGCCTGCAGCCTGGAGTGGGCACAGGAGGGAGGGGCACTCTGCGAGCTCTGAGGCCTGGAGTGACGGGGGCCGCGGCTGCCGCCGCCACACCCCCAGCAGGCCCCCCACCGGCCCCGCCGCCCCCCGCCCCGCCCCCTCCGCCGCTGCTTCTGTCGGGGGCCTCCGGGCTGCCCCTGCCCCCCGGCGCCGCCGGCAGCCCAGTGGTGCTGCGGGAGGCTGTAGAGGCAGTGGTGAGGAGCTTCGCCAAGCACACGCAGGGCTATGGCCGAGGTGAGTCTGCGGGTCTGGCCTCTTGTGGGATGCCCTCTGTAAAAGAGCCTGGCTCCCCCAGTCCATCAGTTCGCTTTTCCTGGCGCGGAGCCCTCACTTGCATTTCCTTTGGGGGAGTTTCTTTCTGGGCTACAAGCACAGACTCATACCAACGTTACGCCTTCCATCACCACCCCCTTTATTGAGTTACTACTATATTTTCCAGAGACCCCTGTATTCAGACACAACCGTCTTTTCTTTCCAACCTTTTCTCCATCAGAAGTGGAATTTCTTCTGTAAGTTACTGTCTTAACATCTCTCTACCTTTGAGAACCGGTTCGCATTGCTGTGGGTCCCTAATCTTTATCTTAGATCCAAGACTTTTCTCAGTCTGCCCTCTCAATCAGTCGTCTGTAATCTCAGCAAATCCCCGGGGGTTCTCCTGTTCATTTAACCTTGTCTCCTTAACCTTGACTTTTTGATCCTTTTCTTACTTCACTCTGAAATTTCCAATACAACTTCAGTTTTGCTGAGGAATTAGATAACCATCGCGTCTCCACAAGTCACAATAATTGCACCTTTAAATCTGGGACCCTTACCACTGAGCCCACACTAGCTTCCTGAGACGTGGTACCTCACTTCAGTGTCTTTTGTAGTATGGAGCCTCACGACCCTGATCTGTCTGGCTGGCTCTGTTTTCCTGGCTCTTGCCCAGGAATTGAGGATAAATCCCAAGGCTTGGTTCTCTGAATGTTAAATTCTTTGGAAATGAGCCAGGCAGAAACCCTTTTTCCATTAGAAATCTTCATCTTAAAGATGCCTAATTTCTAGGGTTTCTGGGAAGGGGGGTGTGAGGACATTCTTTGTTGCTTTTGTTTAGCCAGTGTAGAATTTCCTTCTGAGTTCAAGTTCCAGATTTAGTTTAACAAGGAATATATAGTGACGGGTGTGGAAGGCAGAATTTAGATCTGGAATTTGGAAACATCATTTCTGTCTACTTGGCCAGGAAATGACAATATCTTTAACTTTCTAGTTTAACAATAATACAGAGAGAGATTGCAGGGCTTTCCTTAGATGGTAATCACTTGTTTTGTTTGAGAAAGTGCAGTGAAAAGAACACACACAGGTTTTGGAGTCAGACAGGTCTGGATTAAATCACAGATTAAATCACTGTCACTTGCTATATTCCTGGTGAAGTGACTTAATTTTACTGAGCTGCATTTTCTTTAAGGGGGGTTATGATTTAGATTAAATGACACATAATGGGTACTTACTAAATGATAACTATTATTAATATCTCAAAAGCATTGGTTTATATGTTCTTGGGAAGAACATATCTCATTTTCTCCCACTCTAAATCCTGACAGTGGTAAACTCAAAGTTTTCTATGAAAACAGAGTTTTTGCATCCATTTTGCTATTTGTGTATCCAGTGGTTCATTTATGATCAGTTTCCCTTCATCATTTATTTTCAATTCCTACAATGAGGCAGACACACAGCTAGGTTCTGGGGATGCAAATGGATGTGATTTCAAAACTCATTATGAGGGGATACAGTTATTTTTCCAGTTTAATTCCTAGGTTTAACAGGGCTATGTGATGGAACTGCCAGCAGCTATTGTCCTGTGATGGAATTGCCATCGCTATTGTCCTTCAGCTCTAGAGTCAGAGACCATAGGAAAGTCTTTGCCTCTGGGCACTGGCATAGCCAGGACTGGCAGTCCTTAAATCTGACGACCTCCTCTCGGAAAGTTACAGGCATTTATTAAAACTCCAGAATGTATCTTTTCTTGTTTGTGTTACCTGGAAAGCTTCTAATCTGGACTCCTGTGAAAACTTTCCCTAGAAGGATAGAGAACAAGAGAATTGTGCTGACAAAGAGCAATCAGACAGACTTTAGACTCTGTGGTGATTCTCTCGTCCAACCTTCCCACCTCCCACCACAGGCCTTCTCATAATTCTTGAGTTTCTCATTTCCAGTCTGGATATACAGCCAGTACTTTGGGAGAGTTTGGCAGATAGTTCAATTTCAGGCAAGCAGAATCTCTGCTGATTTGGCTCAGAAGTCCTTCACCACATGGAATCACTTATTCCGCTTCAATTAATAGGCAAAGCTGCCATTGGCATGTACCCACATACCCATGTGACTGATGGCATTTGGTATTTGGGGGCTGGCTCTGTTCTCCTGAGTACAACTTCCTTTGGCCTTTGCCCAGACCATTTCCTGGACCAGCAATGCTTTACGGCACCATCTTCAGTGCATATCCTTCATCTTCTCCACAGCTGCTTCAAGTTCACCCTTTCTAGTTATGGTCTTTAGATTTACCACCATTCGTCTAGGATCTCAGCATTTATACAGAAACTTTTCTGGTATTTCAACTGTTTGTCCTTTTATTACCTACCCACCTTCCAAGACACACACATAGCTCAGTATGCTATAGGATCTTGATCAACAATGGCTGTGTGATCTTGCTTAATCTCTGAAGATCCCATTGTTTCATTCATCTATTCATTTAACAAATATTTACTGATCATCAGATGCAGTGGTGAACAAGACAGATAATCAGTCTCTATTCTCATGTAGCTCACAGTCCACTTGACAAAGCAAGAGTGAGGATTAATGGTGCAGTGAAGCAGGAGAGTGCAATAGAAAGAGGGTTAACTTTGAAGCCAGACAAACACTGGTTTAAACCCTTGTACTGCCACTGTGGCCTTATTCTTGTTTACTTTTCTATAAAATGGGCATTGTAATACCTGCCTTGATAGTTTTGTGTGGATTAAATGAGATAGTGAATATAAAGGACACATTTCACAGTTGGTACTCAATGAATGGTTGTTATTATGCATCTGGAAGTGCTTTAAAGATTGTGCATATGATAGGTATTGTTAACATTATATTTCCTTTGCTCCCCTTTTCCACATGACATAAGCCCCCTTCTTCTAATGTTTGACAGCTAGCAATCCCTTAACTAGCATAATTGACTGAATGGCCAAGTCACTTTCCTTGCTCTGTAACTGCTGCATTTCTCTCTTCAAACCTGTTTTTTTTTTTATTATTGCTCTCCTTTTGCATTATAGTATGGCTATATGATTGGAGATTGTGCTGAGCTACTTCTGTAGGTTGAACAAATGGCACTTGAATAGTATTTTCTGTTTCGTTGTTCTTTTTCCTCAGAATTACAGGCAGCTTTTCCTGTGACTGTGGAGTTCAAGTGATTGGTCTGAATATTTCCAATTTTGGGAAATGTGTTATTTCCTGTAATAGTTTCCTATGGCTACTGTAGCAAATTGTCACAAACTTGGTGGCTTAAAACAACAGAAATTTATTCTCTCATAGTTTAGGAGGTCAGAGGTTTGAAATCAGTATTCGTGGACTGAAATCAAGGTATTAGCAGGACGCTGCTTTCTCCAGAGGCTCTAGAGGAGAATTTTTTCCTTGTCTCTTCCAGCTCTTTGTGGCTGCTGGTCTTCCTTGGCTTGCGAGTGCATCATTCCAATTTCTGTCTGTGGTCACAATGCCTTTTCCTCTATGTGTTTTTGCCCCGCCTCTTTAAGGACACTTCTGATTGTGTTTAGAGCCCACCCAGATAATCAAGGATAATCTCATTTCAACATCCTTAATTTAATCATATCTGCAAAGTCCTTGCCATGCAAGATTACATTCACAGGTTCAAAGGATTAGGACATGGACATTGGGAGCATCCCAGGGTCACATTTGCCACACAGTTCCTCTTCCAAAGAATCTACTCAGTGTAAGTCTCCACTCTTCATCCTTGTTGAATGAGTTACAATCTCTTGCTCCTCATGGATAGCTCTGAATTTGTGTAGTTATTTGAAGAGAGGGTCTGCATGTTTATATTTATACTCTAGCATAGTGGTATTTTCTCTATCCAGAAGTTGCATATAGTTTATAGATCTCTTTTTAAAATCTGCTCAGTGGTGTCCATGAGCAAACAAAATTAAACATCATCAAGTACGGTGGCTTTTCTATTATTTGTATTCAACAGGTCCCTAGCATGTAGCCAACTGTCTTTCTGGGAAGGGTCTGGAAAAGAATCTTTGGGGAAAAACAAGCATTTATTTTAAGTAGTATCAGGTAAATGTGGGTAGAAGTTCTGTGGAAGACTAATTTTTTGCTGCTTTGAAATACACTGAAAACCATATTGTAATTTTATGTTAATGGATACGCCTTCCCATTGAGCAACAAATTGCTAGAGTGGAGGAACCTTTTCTCAATGACTTGCACAGTTCTGTGCACTTAGTGAGTACTTAAATATTTATTGAAATAAATTTGAAACAAATGCACAAGATGATAGAAGGCATGTAGCATAATAGGGTTATTCAGAGATACCTTCTAAAAATTGAAGTGTCAGATGAAATATTGTTAACCAGCTTCCCTATCTTGCATACTAATGTGAATTAAGACAGGCCAGCCTATTCTCACCCTCCTGGTATGAGCAGGAAGAACCTTCTCACTCGCCTCTCAATTTCATTATGTATTTATTATCTATGTGTCTATGCTCCCCCACCACAAAATTGTATTTATTATGATGATGTAAAAATTTTGCTATAGTTTTATGTGTCCTTTTAATGTTTTTACTCAGGTAGATATATGATCTGCACCACTTGTTCAAAACACTTAGACATTCATCTATTATTTTATCTCCTAAGGGCAAAACCGAAATTATTCTATTTTGCTGTAGTTCAACATCATGATTCAGGCAGTTAAATATTTCTCACTATCTTGGTCTTGTTTGTCCTTTTCAGCCAGCACCTGTCAGTGAGTTTCCAAAAGCAATTATAGTTATCAGATGTGTGTTTCAGTCATTCCCACCCTTCCACCTCACTGTTCTTTAACAAATCCTTAAGTAAACCATTATACCCCTGGTTCCTCACTGAACATCTGATAAAAAACTGTGCCCCCTCGAACACACACCACAAGTAGTCATATGCACACATACTCAACATTTTACTTATGGTTTTAGGGGATTTTGTAGACCTGCATGAAGCTCGACTATGGACTGGACTTGGATTCTGGGTTAAGATTCCCAAACTGGGAATAACATAGGCATTGGGACATATAGATTCATACGCCAGCTCTGCAACCTGGAGCTAGTCCTTTCCTTAGTGTGAGTTGAACTAGTTGATCTTTAAATTCCCTTTCAGCTCTAAAAATGAATGAACCTATAAGCATTTTCAAACACAAGTCACAATTTTTTTCCTGACCACTTTCTCGTTTCCTATTCCACCCTCCCATTTCTGAAATAAGACTTCACATTTCTTTTAGCTTTGAATAATCATTAAAAAATGACCCCTACACTCTGTACCAAGAGAAATATAACTGGATATAGAATGGACATATGCTTTTTAATAGGACCTTCCCCATTATAATTGTCTCTTCCCCTTCTCTTTATTCCAACATTCTCCCTGGGGTTTGCCTGTCAGGAGGGCTGTCACCCAGTGCATTGTGTGAAATTGCCTCAAAGAAGGAACTGAGGCTGAAAAGACCTCAATGGAAAGAACAAAGATAACTCAGTTTTCCAGGCAGCAGTGAACTTTGAAAAGCCTCTGCCAAAACTAAGGGTGGGAAAGAGAAAGTTTCCTTTTTATGCTGTCTTTTGGTGGAAGAATGAACATTCTAACAAGTCAGTTAAATGTAGCTTATGCTGCTTTTCAAACTCTGGCTTGTACATAGGATGCTTACTTCAGTTGCAGAGCCAGTGAGATAAATTTTATTATTGATCATTAGATTTTTGAACACTTTGCTAGCAGGGAAAGCTTATATTCATCTTTGTATCCCTAATGTCTAGTATATAGCCATGCACCTATTAAGTGCTCAAAGTTTTGCCTAATGTGTATGCAGCAGCCATAAAAATGTACCGCTCAGATCTCCTGCTGCAGAAAGCATAATTACCTGCTAGCCTCAGATGCTGTCCTCTCTGGGTACGTCACCACTTTGCACTGAGGCCATACTTCCTGAAGGCTGCTCCCAGCAGTGATGAACACAGCAGGAGTACTAAGGCAGGCATAATCTGGTGAGATGTGGACTTCCCGCTGGCCTGGCCAAGCCATTCTTGGAATGACGCTGCAGTTTGAGACTCCTGCCCTCAATGTCTCCCCTTCCACAGGTGCCCGACCTTCTCTATGGTCTGAAGTCTCTGCTTGCCTTCTACTCCCTCCCCAG
>PVKY010004189.1:0-19790 GCA_004027775.1 Bradypus variegatus
GGGTGGGGAGGTGGGGGCAGGGGCAGCTGCAGCCTGGGGCCTGAGAGACCAGGTTGGGGGTTCGTGGCGGGAGTGGGTGTGTTGAGAACCTGGGAGCAGGAGTGGACTCCGGGGCTCTGTCTCAGCAGTCACCTGGGGCCGCCGTCTTCCCAGCCAAGCTGGCCTTGTTCTGTCTGACACACGTTTTGGTCCCTGCAGCCCTCAAGGTCCTGGGACCCTGGAGCTGGGCAGCAGCAGGGTGGTCTGGGAGGATGGGCAGTGGGAATGAGGGGGTCTGTTTCCCACCATGGCTGCCCCCACGAGCTCCCAGAGGTGGGGGGTGAGGTTTCTGAGGGTGCAGGGCGTGGTCCACAGGAGGACAAGGAGCTGAGGAGGGGTGGGGCCTGTGCTGGGCCAGGTTGTGGGCAGGATGCCTGGAGCCCGCAGGTTTAGGTGTCCTCTCTTCCATAGCCCGGAAAGGCTGGCGTGGGTGCATACACGTGGGTTCCACGGGCACGTGTCTGGCAGGCCACATGCCACAGTCATCATCAAACACAGACAATCTTGTACCTGCCCCCCCACCCATTTGGCCCCACCATCTCCCCAAACCAGGAGAGGGTTAAAGGCAGCCCTGGTTAAATGGTTCAATGCAGCCGCTTCACTGGGCTGGCTATAAAAGCATGGCCACGCCCCTGAATTGCAGACCGCTGGGAGCACAGTGGCTGCAGAGGTGCCCGGGAGGTCCAGCTGGTGGTCAGCCAGGCCCAGAGCTCACTGCTGAGGGGCAGCCACCAGGAGCAAGACAGGCCTCACTGCTGTCTTAGCCCACTCTGTTGTTTACAGCAGAGTGACCTCGACAGGAGACCACCTGTGCCCCAGCTCCCTCCCACCTGTGGACATGGGAGCAACACAGGCGAGCCGTGTGCACAGGGCCCGGCACATACACGTGGTGCCTGCTAGGATGACCTTGCACGCACGAGTGCGACCACATTGTGGCATGCACGTGTGTGCAAGTGTGCATGCATATATCTGTGTGCACATATGTGCACGTGTGTGTGCAGTCACTTACACGTGCCTGTCTGCACAGACGCCCTCTGAGTGCGTGCTTTTGCAGCCAGTGCTCTCCTGGTCCTTGGGGTTTCAGGTTAGGGTCAGGGTGAGGGGAGGGGGGAATGGAGGGGCTTCCTGGAGGCAGTGGCTCCTGCACTGAATCTTGGAAGGAGTTGTTTCAGCCAGGGCCACTTCTCCAGGGCGTACAGGCAGGGCCGGCTCCACGCTCTAAACCACCGCTTTGCCTGCTGCAGCCACCCTGGGAGCCAGGGAGATGGTTGGGGACACGCCTGGGTCACAGAGCAGGGAGGTGGATGCACTGGGCACCCCCTCCAGCTCAGCAGCAGGGAGAGTACCAGGATGGCGAGGACCCACTGGACGAACCTGGAGGTCCCTGAGACCTTGGGGTGGACGGGGGTGAGAGAAGTGGGGCAGGAAGGAGGTGGCAGAACCTGGGGGGACGTGCAGAGGGTCAGGGGAAGATGCTCCAGAGCCCGGTTAGAGCGAGGCCGGAGGGGCAGCTCCTGCTAGGATGGCTCTGCTGACTGGAGTTGTAACAGCTGCACCCTCTAGGCACTTTGCAGATGTGGGCTCTCTTGGTGAGGCAGGTCCCATTGTCCTTATTTGCAGATGGGGAAACTGAGGCACTGCGCAGTAACTGCTTGCAGACCTGGCTGTGCCTGGCTCCAGTAACCAGGAGGGAGAGGGAAGCCCTGGGGAGGGGAGAGGAAGACAGGCCCGTGGGCTGGTGGGGAGGGGGCCCCACCCTTGCCTCTCCCCCAGCCGGTGGGTGTTCACCCACCTTCCCACTGCAGTGCTGGGTGGGGGCAGGGATACTCACAGAGACACAGCCCTCTGGGTGGGCCGTCGCCATGGCAACTGCGGGCTCCTGCTGCCAGGGCCAGCCCTGCTCCCCCATCCTGGGTGGGTGGGGTCGCGCCCTCCTCTGCTGTGGCTTATTAATGATAATGGCACCCAATGAAAAATGTATTACATTGTAGCAGCTGCAGCCCCAAGGGCCCGCCCCACCCCCATGGGTGCAGCTGTCCTGGGCAGGGGTCTGGGGGTGCAGGCCTGGTGTCTGCCTTGGCACCGGCAGCCACCAAACGTGGCCAGGTGCAGCCACCACTTTCAGGCCATGCCAGCCCTGCCCTTCTTCAGTTAATTGTTCACAAAGTCTTAAAAAATAATTCAACAGTGAAGCCCCCACCCCCACCCCATGCTCACCCTCCCAGGGAAGGTCACTGTGGTCCCGTCCGGCCGTGGCTGCTGCATGTCGGGGTAAAGCTCCAGGACCAGGGGACAGCTGGGGGCCTGGAGGGCAGGATGGGGCAGAGGGGCTTGACGGGGGCTGGCTTTGAGGGGAGGGCGTGGAGGGTGAGGGGAGGAGGGTGTGCAGGTGCCCGGGGAGGGGAAGCATCTAGAACAGCAAGTGGGGAAGGCAGGGGGAAAAGGTGGAAAAGAAGGGGTTCTGAGCAGGGGCCGGGGGGCCTGGTGGGGAGACTGGGGGTGAACCCTGGGGCAGCAGCTCCCAGGGGCCGCGAGAGGGGGCTGGGAAGGGCCCTTGGCTGCAGTGGGTTCCTGAAGGCTGTTCCGTTGACCCCAAGGGACCCCGCACAGTTATTTCCAATTGGTTTTGACTTACAATGTTGTGGCAAAGAGACCAGGAAACTTTTATTCATTTCATTGTTCTCTGCTGGTCATAAACGATCTCATCTTTGATTATCGACTCGATTGTACACTCAGCAGGAAGGCTGGCGTGGGAGCGGGCGGGAGCCCGAGAGGGCTCTGGGTGCAGTAGCCACGCTGCCCGGGCCTCCCCGCTTTTCACGCCCGATGCTGGCGATTTATATCTCTTTTCTGTATCCATTTCAAGTTTTGTCAACTTTACTTTCGTTTTTCAAAGAGTCAGCGTTTAGCTTTTATGATGCTTTCACGTGAACCTTGTCTTTTTCACTTCAACTCTGTTATTTCTTTTTCATTTCATTGACTTGATGCTCCTTTTCTAACTTTGCTCCAGTTCATTCCACAAGCGTTAGGTAGTATTTTCGTCATTATAAAGTTCAAAATATTTTCTACTTCTCATCGCAATTTGTTTCAACTTAATATTTATCTTAATTTCTGATTGTGTGTAGGTTTTCTCTTTATCTTTTTGCCTTTGGATTTCTAACTTAAATTCATCATCATTGCAAATTTGCTTTGTGTTATTTAAACATTTTGAAATTTGTTGACATTTGCTTTTTTTGCCTACTGTTTGGTCAATATTATATACTCTGTGTGTTTTCAAAATAAATAGCTGTTGTGTAACATTCCATAAGTGGCATTTTAGAAAAAATTGGTTAATCGTCTTGACCTAATTTGAACTTTTTGGACCTATGCCATCACTGACTTTCCACCTGTTGAATCTGTTAATGTACATAGAATGGTGCGTTCAAAAGCAAAATCTCCGGGCTGGTGAGGGCTTGGATTCTACAGTGGGGAGAGGAAACTTGAACGGACGGCACTGATGCGGGGACAGCCTCTCACTGTGGGGTGCGCCCGGCTGTCGGCTGGGCTCGGGTTGGCGGGTGTGCACGGGGGCCTGGGCCCAGGTGCCGGGCAGGGCCAGCTCTGACCCTTCACCCTGCCCGCAGTGTGCCGGGGGGTGCTGTGCGGCTTTGGTGCTGTGTGTGAACCCAACGCCAAGGGGCTGGGCCGAGCATCCTGCGTGTGCAAAAAAAGTGCCTGCCCTAGCGTAGTGGCGCCTGTGTGCGGCTCGGACGCCTCCACCTACAGCAACGAGTGTGAGCTGCAGCGAGCACAGTGCAGCCAGCAACGGCGCATCCGCCTGCTCAGCCGGGGGCCCTGTGGTGAGGGGTCCAGCGGTGGGGGCCCTGCAGTGGGGGGTCCAGCAGTGGGGGCCCTGCGGTGGGGGGTCCAGTGATGGGGGGCTCTGCGTTGGTGGTTCCAGTGGTGGGGGCCCTGCGGTTGGGGGCCCTGGGTGGGGGGCCCTGCAGTGGGGGTTCCAGTGAT
This sequence comes from Bradypus variegatus, assembly GCA_004027775.1. Classification (NCBI taxonomy): domain Eukaryota; kingdom Metazoa; phylum Chordata; class Mammalia; order Pilosa; family Bradypodidae; genus Bradypus; species Bradypus variegatus. The sequence continues at coordinate 4,042 of PVKY010004189.1, forward strand.
GGGGGCCCTGCGGTGGGGAGTCCAGCGGTGGGGGGCCTGGGGTCAGGCCGACCGGCTGCCTGCATGACCTCACCTGCCACTGCCACAGGGTCCTGGGACCCCTGTTCCAACGTGACCTGCAGCTTTGGCAGCACCTGCGCCCGCTCGGCAGACGGACGCACGGCCGTGTGCCTTTGCCCCGCGACCTGCCCGGGACCCCCTGAGGGCACCGTGTGTGGCAGTGACGGCGCCGACTACCCCAGTGAGTGTGAGCTGCTGCGCCACGCCTGCGCCCGCCGGGAGAACGTCTTCAAGAAGTTCGATGGCGCCTGTGGTGAGCCGCGCTGTGGCGTGTTCGCTGCGTGTCGGGGGTGTGTGCACACGTGTGTGGACACAGGTCGCAGGCAGTAGCGCCCTGACCCCGCCCCAACCCCACAGACCCCTGCGAGGGCGCCCTCGGCGACCCGAGCCATGTGTGCCGCGTGAACCCGCGCACGCGGCGGCCCGAGAGGCTCCTGCGGCCGGAGAGCTGCCCCCCGCAGCAGGCACTCGTGTGCGGGGACGACGGGGTCACCTACGAGAGCGAGTGCGTGATGGGCCGCATAGGGGCCACCCTAGGCCTGGTCCTGCAGAAGCTGCGCTCCGGCCGCTGCCAGCCACAAGGTGGGCACAGGCCTGGAGTCCTCCCTCGCCTGCTCCCTAGCCGCCCCCCTGCACGCTGTACCCACGCCCCGCGCGGGTCCCCGGGCAGCCGCCTCCCGGTGACCCCAACCTCGCGGCCGCCCAGACCAGTGCCCGGAGCCGTGCCGGTTCAACGCTGTGTGCCTGGCCCGCCGCGGGCGCCCCCACTGCTCCTGCGACCGCGTCACCTGCGACGGCACCTTCCGGCCCGTGTGCGCCCAGGACGGGCACACGTACGACAACGACTGCGCGCGCAGGCAGGCCGAGTGCCGGCAGCAGCGTGCCATCCCCACACAGCACCAGGGGCCCTGCGGTGAGCTCCCGCGTCCTGCCTGTGGCGCTCATAGGGCGGGCGGGCCAGGGGGTCCGTCATCACACGCCATCCTCATCAGGTCACACGCTCCTGGGGTCCCAGGCAGGGCGCGGGGCAGAGGCGGGTCCCCTGTCGGGCGCAGCTGTGCCAGGGGGAGCGGGGCTGCGGAGGGTGCAGACAGCTGGCTCTGGGGCTGGGCCTGAGGCCAGGCTGCGGCGCCTCTCCGCCATCTGTCTCGGTCGGTCCGTCTGTCCATCTTTCTGGTCTCTCTCTGCGTCTGTCCGTCCGTGCTCCTCGGTTCCTCCTTCCCTCTCGGCTCGGCCTCTTGTGTCTTCCAGCCTGACGTGTGGCAGGAGGAGGTGCCGCGCCTGCCCGGCCGGGAACCCACAGCCCGAGGTCGGCCCCGGTGCGGTGGGTGGGGGGCGCGCTGCTGCCTGGCCTTGCGGTCCCCAGAGCGACGTGACAGCCCCCCACGCAGCCCCGGGCATGACGGGGTGCTGGCAGGCGGTGGGCAGAGGCTGGGGGCTGGGCTGCTGGTCAGGACTGTGTCCCGCCGTCTGTCACGTGTCCTTCCCTCTCTCTGCCGTGTCCTGTGCGTCTGGCCCTTCCTGCTGTCCTCTGCCATCCCCCACCCTGGAGGGGTCTGCTGCGTGGGGCTGGGGGCTTCGTCTGCTAGGAGGGGGAGCTGAGAGAGCCCCGCTGAGCGCCGTCCCCTTTCTCTCCAGACCAGGCCCCCTCCCCGTGCCGTGGAATCCGCTGCCCGCTGGGGGCGGTGTGTGCCGTGAGGAACGGGGAGGCCGCGTGCGAGTGCCAGCCGGTGTGCCCGGGTGCCTACGACCCCGTGTGCGGCAGCAACGGCGTCACATACGGGAGCGTGTGTGAGCTGGAGGCCACTGCCTGTGCCCTCGGCCGGGATATCCGTGTGGCACGCAAGGGGCCCTGTGGTCAGTGCTGGGCGAGGGGGGTGGGGAGCTCGTGGGGGCACCTGCTGTCATGGTGACAGCGCCCCCTCCCCAGAGCGCTGTAGGCAGTGCCGGTTTGGAGCCCTGTGCGAGGCCGAGAGCGGCCGCTGCGTGTGCCCTTCGGAGTGCGTGGCCACAGCCCAGCCCGTATGTGGCTCCGATGGGCACACATACGCCAGTGAGTGTGAGCTGCACGTCTCGGCCTGCACGCGCCAGGTCAGCCTGCACGTGGCCTCAGCCGGACCCTGCCGTGAGTGGGGCTGGGGAACTGGGGGGCCGGGGGCCAGGGTGTGGCGTCACGCCTGGTGGGCTTTGCTGACCCCTGGCCTGGACCTTCCTGCAGAGACGTGTGAGGGCACAGTGTGCGCCTTCGGGGCTGTGTGCTCGGCAGGACGCTGCGTGTGCCCACGGTGCGAGCGCCCCCCGCCGGGGCCTGTGTGTGGCAGCAACGGTGTCACCTATGGCAGCGCGTGCGAGCTCCGCGAGGCGGCCTGCCTGCAGCAGACCTTCATCGAGGAAGCCCGGCCAGGCCCCTGCGAGCAGGGTGGGCCTGGGGTCTGGGTGGACGTGGGTGGGGCGGCCGCAGCGTGGGACCTGCCATGACCCGGCCCCTCCTGCAGGTGAGTGCGGCTCAGGGGGCTCCGGCTCCGGGGAGGACGGCGAGTGTGAGCAGGACCTGTGCCGCCAGCGCGGGGGCGTCTGGGACGAGGACTCGGAGGACGGGCCGTGCGTCTGTGACTTCAGCTGTCGGAGTGTGCCCCGGAGCCCGGTGAGCCCCAGCCCTGCCCAGGGGGACAGCCAGGAGGGGCCGTAGCCCACGCTGAGCTCCCCCTCCAGGTCTGTGGCTCGGACGGGGTCACCTATGGCAGTGCGTGTGAGCTGAGGAAAGCAAGGTGTGAGTCTCGGCGAGACCTGGACGTGGCAGCCCCGGGCCCCTGCCAAGGTGGGTGTGCATTGACTTCGGGGGTGCTCTCTGGTGCTTTCTCAGAGGCTGGCAGGGACCAGTCACGACGTGGCATTCGTGCTGCCCCTGCCCCCTGTGGTTCTGGAGGCACATGGTTAGGTGGTGGGAACACGTCTCCACACCCGTCTGTGGTTTGCACACATCCACTAGGCCGTGCATGCGTGGCCCTGGCTGCATGTGTGTGCACACACTCCTCTCTGTGCAGGCCCTGGGCCAACATGACCTCAGCCGCACAAGAGCTCTGCACGTACGACCCCAGCCCTGTGCTCCCGGGTCTGGAGCAGTGGCAGCAAGGGCAGGCGCTGGGCCCGGGGGGCTGCTGGCGCCGTGCAGCATCTCAGGCCATGTCCCCACTCACAGGCCCCACCGCAGCCCCACTGCCGCCCGCGCTGCCCCCACACTGTGCCCAGACCCCGTACGGCTGCTGCCAGGACAACGCCACGGCTGCCCAGGGCGTGGGCCTGGCCGGCTGCCCCAGTGAGTGTTGGCCCCTCCCCGATGTGGGCCTGGAGGCCAGGCGGGCACGTGCCCATGCCGTGCCCTGGCCTTGCAGGCATGTGCCAGTGCAACCGGCACGGCTCCTACGGCGGCACCTGTGACCCGGCCTCTGGCCAGTGCTCCTGCCGTCCGGGTGTGGGAGGCCTCAAGTGCGACCGCTGTGAGCCTGGCTTCTGGAACTTCCGCGGCATTGTCACCGATGGCCACAGCGGCTGCACCCGTGAGTGACTGCAGTGTCCTGGGCCAAGGCTCTGCTTCCGTCACCTGCCAGGGCAAGACCCCTCCAGGCTCCAGTGCCTGACCCCTGCCCCCTGCCCCCAGCCTGCAGCTGCGACCCCCGGGGTGCCGTGCGGGACGACTGTGAGCAGATGACTGGGCTGTGCTCCTGTAAGCCCAGGGTGGCCGGCCCCAAGTGCGGGCAGTGTCCGGGCGGCCATGCCCTGGGCCCCAGCGGCTGTGAGACAGGTGAGCCAGGCCCCGTCCCCGGCTCCCTGTGGGGGTCCCAGCACATGGCTGGGCTGCTTCAGCCCAGGGGTCTGCATCTGCACCCCAGACTCCACAGTGCCTGTGACCTGTGCTGAGACACACTGCGAGTTTGGCGCATCTTGCGTGGAGGAAGCCGGTTCTGCCCGCTGTGTGTGCCCAGTGCCCTCCTGCCTAGAGGCCAACGCCACCAAGGTGGGGAGGGGGAGGAGATGGTGGGCTGTGGGGGGGAGGGGAGGGCGGGGGCCTCCACCCAGCATCCTCACCCTGTTCCCCAGGTCTGTGGGTCAGACGGAGTCACCTACGGCAACGAGTGCCAGCTGAGGACCATCGCCTGCCGCCAGGGCCTGCCCATCTCTGTGCAGAGCACCGGCCCCTGTCGGGGTGAGGAGGGCCTGACCTTCTGCCCTGAGCCCAGGGTGACCCCTGACCCCACCCAGTCCCACATGACCACCTGACCCCTGCCCCACACCCCCACCTCACCCCCCACCTGATCTCAACACCACCCCACATGACCACCTGACCCCTGACCCCACCCCACATGACCACCTGACCCCGTGCCCATTTGTTCCCCTGCAGAGGCTGCCCCTCCCAGCCCCAGCCCCCACCCAACCTCTGCATCTGAGGCCACGCCCAGGCTTGTCCCCAGTGGGGCCTTGCTGGCCCCGCCCAGTGCCCTCCCCCTGGCTCCCAGCAGCGCCCCCCGCAGCCAGCCCACTCCTCGGCCTTCACCGCGACCTGGGACCACAGCCAGTGTCCCCAGGACCGCCGTGCCCCCAACAGCTGACCCCGACACAGCTGGCCTGGCCACGTCTGCCTTTGGGGAATTGGGCAGCACAGACGGTGACGACGAGCTGAGCGGGGACCTGGAAGCCAGCGGGGCCAGCTCTGGGGGTGAGCGTGGGCTCAGGGGTGTGGTGGGCAGAGCTGTGGGGTTCCCACCCAGAGCGCGGCTCAGGCTGCACCTCCTCAGGGCTCGAGCCCCCCAAGGACCTTGGCACCGGGCCCCCCGGGCCTCCCGTCGAGAGGGCTTCCTGCTTCAACTCGCCCTTGGGCTGCTGCGCGGACGGCAAGACGCCCTCCCTGGACGTGGAGGGCTCCAACTGCCCCGGTGAGTGGCCGGCCGGCGGCCCGGAGCAGCCCACGTGGTGGCCGCCCGCCCGGGGCCCTCCGGCTCCGGCTCACACATGTGTGGGGTCTCGAGGCCCGGGACGTGCCCGAAACCCTGCGGCTTTCCCATCTCGCGGCCAGCAGCCCGGGGCTCCGAGGAGTCTGCCTGGTAACTGGTGTCAGCCCCCTCCCCAGGGTTCCCATTGCCCCACTAACCTCATGACCATCCGACTAACGCCCCTGCCCTCCGCACCCCGTGTGGCCAGCCGGAAGGCAGGCGGGTGCCGGGCAGGGCCTCACCGCCCCTCCCCCACAGCCACCAAGGCCTTCCAGGGCGTGCTGGAGCTCGAGGCCATCGAGGGGCAGGAGCTGTTCTACACGCCGGAGATGGCCGACCCCAAGTCGGAGCTCTTTGGGGAGACCGCCCGGGGCATTGAGAGCGCGGTGAGTGTGTGGGGCAGCAGGACGTCCAGCCCCGGCCCTCCACCCGGGACAGAGCACAGCGCCGGGCGGGAGGGCGCCGAGAGGGGCAGCTGCCTGCTGGGCCCCGGCTGCCCCCAAAAGCCCTCGTCCCTCCCTGTCCCCAGCTGGACGACCTCTTCCGGAACTCAGATGTCAAAAAGGACTTCTGGAGTGTGCGTCTGCGGGACCTGGGACCCGGCAGCTCCGTCCGTGCTGTCGTGGACGTGCACTTTGACCCCAGTGAGTGCCCATCCCTCTCAAGAGGCAGTGGGGCTGCCGCGGGCACCACCACGCTCAGCGCATTCTCTCCACAGCCACGGCCTTCCGGGCGCAGGACGTGGGCCGGGCCCTGCTGCGGCAGCTCCAGGTGTCCCGGCGCAGGCCCCTGGTGGTGAAGCTGCCCCTGCGGGAGCACGTGCGTTTCATGGACTTTGGTGAGCAGCCCTGGGACCCAGATCTGGCCCAGCTGCCCGGCACTGACCGCCTGTCCCTTCGGTGTACCCCAGGACCCCTCGCCCAGCCCCCTGACAGGTCCCCCCCACCCCCCCAGATTGGCTTCCTGCATTCTTCACCACGGGAGCCACCACGGCCGTGGCCGGAGCCACCACGGCGACCCGCCTGCCGTCCCCTGCTGTGACCCCCTGGGCCCTCAGCAGGAGCACAGCCCCCCCTCACACACGCCGGCCCCCCGCCACCACCCCGAGCCACGTGCCTGGACGCCGGCCCCTGCCCCCAGGCACCCTGAGACCCCCGAGACCCTGCGACTCGCAGCCCTGCCTCCATGGTGGGACCTGCCAGGACCAGGACGCCGGCTCGGACTTCGCCTGCAGCTGCCCCCCCGGCAGGGCAGGTGTCGTCTGTGAGGAGGGTGAGACAGGGTCGGGGGCAGTAGGACCAAGGGTTGGGGTCTGGGACTGGCTGGAGCAGGGGGCAGGGCCTGCGGGGACGGGGGCGGGAGAGGGCGGGTCTGAGCAGTGTGGGAAGGCAGGTTAGGGGGGCTGTGGCTGAGGCCGGTGGCGGTGCCTGGGGGGCCGGGCGGGGTTCCCGGCCTCGGTGTCAGCCCAGGCCTGCCCCTCGTCCGCAGCGCTGAGCCCCTGGGTGCCCTCCTTCGGGGGCCATTCCTTCCTGGCTTTCCCCACGCTCCGCGCCTACCACACGCTGCGCCTGGCGCTCGAGTTCCGGGCGCTGGAGCCGCAGGGGCTGCTGCTCTACAACGGCAACGCGCGGGGCAAGGACTTCCTGGCGCTGGTGCTGCTCGGGGGCCGCGTGCAGCTCAGGTGCGCGGCGGTACCTGCGGTGCCTGCCGTGCCTGAGGGGCGGGCGGAGCCTTTGGGGAGGGGCCTGCAGGAGGGGCGGGCGGTGGGCGGGGCCTCCTATGGAGGAGGATGGGTTTGTGGGCGGGGTCTGCAGGGGAGGGCGGGGGTGGAGGACGGGATTGGTGGGGCGGGGCCTGCGCGGGAGTGTGGGGTGATGGGTGGGGCCTGCAGGAGGGCGGGGCGGGGCGGGGCCGTCCTGAGCGCCTGCTCCTCCGCTCTCCCGTGTCCGCTTTCCTCGCAGATTTGATACGGGCTCCGGCCCCGCGACACTGACCAGCTCGGTGCCGGTGGAGCCAGGCCGGTGGCACCGCCTGGAACTGTCACGGCACTGGCGTCGGGGGACGCTTTCGGTTGATGGGGAGACCCCTGTCCTCGGCGAGAGCCCCAGTGGCACCGACGGCCTCAATCTGGACACGGATCTCTTTGTGGGTGGCGTCCCGGAGGACCAGGCCGCTGTGTGAGCACTGCCCGGACCCTTGGCTCCGGCTGGCAGGGGACACAAGTGCTGACGCTGGCCATCCTGCTGGCCCGGCCTCTGACTCTGGCCCTCCCACCGGCAGGGTGCTGGAGCGGACATCTGTCGGTGATGGCCTCAGGGGCTGTATCCGCCTGCTGAACGTCAACAACCAGCGGCTGGACCTGAGTGCTGGGCTGGCAGCTGTGGCCCACAGTTCCCGGGTGGGCAAGTGCGGGCACCACCCCTGCCTGCCCAGCCCCTGCCATGGCGGGGCCCCCTGCCAGGCCCTGGAGGCCGGCGCCTTCCTCTGCCAGTGCCCGCCCGGCCGCTTCGGTGAGGATGGTCCCGGGGCAGCACTGGGGGTGGGCTGTGACTGTGGGCAGGGCCGAGCCTCACGGGACCCCCATCCGCCACCCTCTGCGTCTGCTCCAGGCCCTACCTGCACAGACGAGAAGGACCCGTGCGAGCCGAGCCCCTGCTACGGGGCGGCCCCCTGCCGCGTGCTGCCCGGGGGCGGGACCAAGTGCGAGTGCCCTCAGGGGCACGGGGGCCCCTTCTGCCAGACAGGTGGGGGCGGGGTGAGGGGAGGGTCCGGGTGGGGCCAGGGGGTCAGAGACTGGGGTAGGGCCGAGGGTTTGGGTTCAGGATATGTTAGGGTCAGGATGTGGGTTGGGAGTCACGTTCGGGTTGCAGGTCCAGCTCAGGGTCAGGACCGGGCCAGTGTTGGGGCTGGCGGGCGGGGAAAGGGTCGGGGGCCCTGGGTGGGCTCTCTTGTGAGACCCCACCCCCACCCTGCACAGTCTCAGAGCACGAACACCCCTGGCCCCTCCTGGCTGACTTCGGTGGTTTCTCCTATCTGGAGCTGAAAGGCCTGCACACCTTCGAGCGGGACCTGGGGTCAGTGGGACAGAAGGGGGTGGGCAGCAGCCATGGGGCAGCCCAGGGGGCAGTGGGTGTCAGTGCCCTGGCGGGACCCAGCTGAGCCCCACGCCCCCAGGGAGAAGATGGTGCTGGAGGTGGTGTTCCTGGCCCGCAGCCCCAGCGGCCTGCTGCTCTACAACGGACAGAAGACGGATGGCAAGGGAGACTTCGTGTCCCTGGCCCTGCATGACCGCCACCTGGAGTTCCGCTATGACTTGGGCAAGGGCGCAGCAGCCATCAGGTGGGCGGCCAGTGGGCACGGGCACGGTGGCTCTGAACTGGCTGCAGTCCAGGGGGGCTGGCAGCCAGGTGACCACTCACAGGGCCTCTCCTCACCAGGAGCAAGGAGCCGGTGGCCCTGGGCACCTGGACCACAGTCTCGCTGGAGCGGAACGGCCGCAAGGGTGTCCTGCGAGTGGGCGATGGGCCCCCTGTGCTGGGCGAGTCCCCGGTGAGTGCCTGGGCCGTGGGGGCCGGGCCTGTGCGCCCCCTCTCTCCCTGCTGCCCCGCCTCCTGCCTCGTCTCCCAGGGGCGTGCCGTGCAGCCCCCACCCAGGCCCGGCTCTCACTGGACTCTCTCTCTCTCCCTGTCTGTCCCGTGCCCTCTGGCCGTCCGTCCCCCCTCTCTCTGCACCCCTGCTCTCTGGCTCTCGCTCTGCAACCCCCCACCCTGCTCTCCGGATGTCAGAAATCCCGCAAGGTACCGTCTGCCCCCCTCATCCTGCTCATCGTCTCCTCCCTCCCTCCTAGAGTAGCCCCCTCCCCACTAAGGAGCCCGTGTCGGCCGTGTCTGTGTGACTGACTCGCCTCCCGGCCAGGCCAGGGGCCGGGCCGTGGCTGCCCCTCACCCCACACTGCCCCCCAGGTGCCGCACACCATCCTCAACCTGAAGGAGCCGCTCTACGTGGGGGGCGCCCCCGACTTCAGCAAGCTGGCCCGGGCGGCCGCCATCTCCTCTGGCCTCGACGGTGCCATCCAGTCGGTGTGTGGGGCGGGGGCCGTGGGGGTGTCCGTCCTCCCGGGTGCTGCCCCGGGGGAGGCACTGCTTGCCTGGCAGGCGGGCCAGCCCCTCTCTCGCCCTCCCGCAGGTCTCCCTGAGGGGCCGCCAGCTGCTGGCCCAGGAGAACCTGCTGCGGGCGGTGGAGGTCTCGACCTTCCGGGACCACCCCTGCACCCGGGCCTCGGGCCACCCCTGCCTCAACGGCGCCTCCTGCCTGCCACGGGGAGCCGCCTACGAGTGCCTGTGTCCCGGGGGCTTCTCGGGGCCGCACTGCGGGGAGGGTGAGTGCGTGGGGCCGGCCAGGGCGGGCCGGGGGGAGCCCCCGCGGAGCCAGCCCTCACCTGCTGTCCCCTAGGGCTGGTGGAGAAGTCGGCGGGCGGCCTGGACGCACTGGCCTTCGACGGGCAGACCTACGTCGAGTACCTCAACGCCGTGACGGAGAGGTAACGCGCCCGGGCCCGTGCCGTCCGCCTGTCTGTCTGGTCCTGTCTGTGCAGCGTCCGGGGCGCACCTGTGCCCGCCCCCCCCCGCTCCCTCTCACTGTCTGTCTCTTTGTTTCCAAGCGAACTGACCAATGAGATCCCAGTGTAAGTAGCGCCTCACCGACGCTCTCCTCTGCCCCCGGCCCCAGCCCCCGACCCCGGCCCCAGCGTCCCATCCTGAGCTCATCCCAGGCCGGAACTTTTCTGTCCCAGACGGAGGAGGCAGGGCAAAGGGGCAGCTGTGCTCAAGGCCCCCCGGGATGTGCAGAGTCACCCCTTTGCAGCCCCGTGGAGCTGAGTGGTCTCGGAAGCCCTCCGTGGCCCAGGGCCCTGCCCCCCACCCAGGGTCCCCAGGCGTCCCTGCACCTCACTGCCCAAGCCCTGCCCACATGTGCCCCCACACCTCTCACTGCCTGGGGTCTGATGTCATGGGCTTGGGGAGGGGCTGCTGCACCCCCAGCCCCCCGCGTCTGCCTGTCTGTCCCCTGCTCACTGCCTGCCTCTCTTCCTGCCTCTAAGACCCGAAGCTCTGGATTCCGGGTCCCTCCGCAGGTGAGCGCGTCAGTGCCCGAGGGACCCGGATGTGCCGTCTGCCCGTCCGCTGTCCACCTCTGTCTGACCGTCTTTTTTTCTGCCTGGCTGTCTGTCCATCCCTTCTCCTGGCTCTGTGGTCCTTCTGCTTGGTGTCTGTCCATCTCTTTCTCACTTCCCAACCTGCAACTCTTGCCTCTGTGTCATTATCCCTGTCGATCTGTCTGTCCATCGGGCTGTCTCACTGGGCTGCCGCCCCCAACACCTGTGGCTGTTTCATACTCCTGGCCCCTCCGCCCCCGCGCCACCCCCCGGGGCACCGCCTGGGCCCTGACCCCCCTCTGCCCGTCCAGCGAGAAGGCTCTGCAGAGCGACCACTTTGAGCTGAGCCTGCGCACTGAGGCTACCCAGGGGCTGGTCCTGTGGAGCGGCAAGGCCACGGAGCGGGCAGACTACGTGGCGCTGGCCATCGTGGACGGGCGCCTGCAGATGGCCTTCGACCTGGGATCCCAGCCCGTGCTGCTGCACTCCTCCGTGCCCGTCAACACTGGCCGCTGGCTACGGGTCAAAGCACACAGGTCTGTGGGGTGCCGGAAATGCCTCCTCTCGGGGGGCCCGGCCCAAGGACCCTGGCCAGAGACGAGGGGGGAGGAGAAGCAGTCACAGGCCGAGAGGCTCCTGACCCCACGAGGGAGGGCCCCAGTTCCTCATGCACCCCATCGGAGCACAGCCTGCGGGGGTCACCCTGCCCATCCACCTGGTGGCAGTGCCCTGGGGCGAGGTGCCTGCAATGTGCAGGGTGAGTGGGTGCCAGGGGTTGGCAGGTCGGGGGTGGGGCCTGATGTTTGCTCCCCACCCTCAGGGCACAGAGGGAGGGCTCCCTCCAGGTGGGCAACGAGGCCCCCATCACCGGCTCCTCCCCGCTGGGCGCCACTCAGCTGGACACAGACGGGACCCTGTGGCTGGGTGAGTGCTGGGGGCAGGGGGCAGCCAGGCTCTCAGGACCTGGAGGGGACAGACCCCTCCCCGGACGGCAGAGCAGGGCCTGTCCTCTGCGGGCCTGGGAGGGGGTCTGGGGGTACACGCAGGACGCCCTGTGACTGCCATCCTTGGTCATCCAGGTGTCAGGCGGGTTGCCGAGTACGGGCCCATGGGTCTCTGGGTCTGGCTGGGTGACCACCCCTCTGTCTGCCCACAGGGGGCCTGGAGAAGCTGCCTGCAGGCCAGGGTCTGCCCAAGGCCTACAGCACAGGCTTTGTGGGCTGCCTGCGGGACGTGGTGCTGGGCCATCGCCCACTGCAGCTGCTGGAGGACGCCGTCAGCAAGCCGGAGCTGCGGCCCTGCCCCGCCCCATGAGGCGCCTGCTGCCCGCCGTCACCCTGCTGTAATTATTTTCTATTTTTGTAAACTCGATGCTTTTTCAATTTGGTTTTCTTGCCCGTGTTGGCCGGAGGGACTGCTGGGGTGGCCCCTTTTCTACCCAGGCAGCCGTGCTGCGGATTAAACTTGGTGCTGATGGGCTCCCCAGGGATGGCGGCAGCAGGATAGATGGCGGGACAGATGGCAGGACGGACAGGCCCCTCTGCCAAGGGCCACCGCATTCCGGCCCCTGGTGCCAGCGGCCACTCTGGCTGCTCCAGTTTCATGTGTCCACCCCTGATGGTCCTTAGTGCCCACCAGGCCTGTCTGCACGCGCACGCCGTAGGGGGGTTCTGTGTCCCCGGAGCAGGAAGGCGCTGCTGGGATGTGACAGGGACCATTCCTCCATGTGAGACCCCCAGGACCTCCCCAGGCTCCCACTTCGAGCTGCTCCCTACTTCCTGGGAATGCTGCCTCACCCCAGAGCTGGCCTTGCCCAGGGCCCAGCACCCCCTGGGCTTCCTGTGCCAATACTGTGACTTGGAAATGCTGTTACTGGTGGGGACACACTCTGCCTGCCCCCCCCCAGCCATGTCCACTCAGTCCCAGGGCTGCAGGGAGCGGAGGCATTCGAGGGCCCTGACCCCCAGCCACCCTGAGTGTGGCTGTGCCCCTCCCTCCACTCCGGGCTCACAGAGGCCCCCAGAGACACCCCATGTGAGTGATTGGGGCTCATGCCCACCGGGCAGCCCAAGGCCACCGGCCCAGAGCTCTTCCTGTGCATGTTGTTTAACAGCGGGGGCACGGTGCTGCCCGAGCGGCTAAGGACACGCCCTTGCAGCCCACCACCCAGCTCCGGGTGCCATTGGCCTTGTCCATGGGTGACCATGGGGCAGGGAAGGCAGGGGGGCTGCAGAGCTGTGTATGCTGGTGTCACCCCACCTCGCCTGGCCCCGGCTTCTGGGGAGAACAGATAAAACTGGTGGGGGGCAGCAGCTGGGCCCCCCCCACACACTGGCCCGGCTGAGCCGTGGGGATCAGGGCCCAGAGCAGGCAGAACGTTACTAACCCCAGCACCGTGAAATAAAGTCTGAAAACTTCCTGGAGAAGCATCTGTGTCTGCCAGCATCGGGCCATCCCTCCCATGGTGTCCCCGCAGCCCCAGCCTCGGGGGGAATGCAGGCCCTGAGCTCCCTTAGTGGTTCTGCGTGGAAGTGGCGAGCCCTGCACTGATTTTGTATAAATGGTAGAAAAAGCTAGAGTATGCAAATAAAACCAAACACTCATAAGAGCTGAGGCATGGAACTGTGGCTTTCCCGCTCTTCATCGTAAATCTGTTGCGTGCGACCATGGCCAGAGACTCGTCAGTGCTGGGCACGGGGAGGGCGGGCAGTGGCTGGTGGCCACACAGGTGTGTCCCTGCAACCCCAGCAGGTGCTGGTGGAGGGTGAGGGTGAGGGTTGGTAAGCACAGGGAGCAGGGGCCAAAAGAGCCCGGGGCTTCGAGAAACGCCCAAGGGAAACCAAGCCCTGAAGGATGTTAGGTGCTGGCAGGGGGCACAGGACAGTCGTCCCTTTAGAGGTGTGGCAAGTGTGAGACCCTGCAGCAGGCAGAGGGTGGTCTGGGGCAAGAAGAGGTGCCCAGGACTGGGCAGCGCAGCAGGAGGCCGGAGTGCTGGATGAGACAGTCGGGGGTCAGGGCAGTGGCAGCTGGGTCGGGGGGCAGTTGGGGGTCAGGGCGGTGGCAGCTGGGACAGAGGGTGGGCAGGGGCCAGTCCCAGAGGCCTTGGCCTGGGCAGGTTTGGGGCTGTGTTAAGAACTGTGGGAAGCTCCTGGAGAGCCTTAAGCGAGAGACAAGAAAGCCCATGGCTGACTTAGTCGGGTGCAGGGGAGAGGGGAGAAGGGGTACAGGGAGAGGCTTGGGGGTAAGCGGGGCTGCCCTGGGTGGGAGGCAGCAGCCAGGGTGGTGCTGGAGACGGGTCTGGGACGGCCCGGGTACCCCGCGGAGGGGCCAGGCTGAGGCTGTGCGTGGCTGGAGCGGTGGCTGGGGTGGGGGTGGGGGCTGGGGCTGGGGAGAGGAGGGAGAACGGGAGGGTGCCTGCAGAGCCGCGGGCCGGGACGCGCAGGGGGGAGGCGGCAGCCTCTGCGGACCCGAGAGGGCCGAGGGCTGCCCGAAGCTCATGGCACTTTGGCCCCTCAGAGGCGTCCGGGTGCTGTGGGGAGACCTGGGATCTGGGATTGAAAGTGTAGGTCTGAGAGCGCTGAGACCCTAACACTCGAGGGGGCGATCCCCAGATGGGTTTGGGGCTGAGCTGGGCCCAACAGGGGGGCAGGCGGTGAGATGGGTTAGGGCGTCTCTCCCTGGGACAGGCTCCTGCGGGTGAAGGTTCTGCCCGTCAGGGCAGAGAAGACGGAGTGAAACTGGAGTTTGCGGTGTCGTTGGCGGCCCTCTTACATTTGCGGAGCCCTCGAAAACTTCCGGTTTAAGTCGCCTTCCCAGGCGACTTGGAGAGACCCGCGATCGCGGCGCCTTCAGGGAGGCAGAGGCGGGGCGATGGGCGGGGCCGCGGGGCGGGGCGGGCGGTGGCGGGGCCGCGGGGGTCAGGGTCGTGGGCGGGGCCGCGGGGCGGGGCCTTCCTCGGAGCAGCGGCCGCCTGGATCCCGCCCGGCCCCGCGCCCCAAGCGCCCCGAGCGCCGACCCGGTTGTGCGGCCCCAGGAGAACGGGTACGACCTCGCGCAGCTGAGCCCGGCGGCGGCTCCGACGTCGCTACCGCACGTGATGCGCCTTGGCCTCTACGGGCGACGTGGGTGAGCCCCGCCCACTGCCCCAGCTCGAGTCGCCCCCAGGCCCGATGTCCTGACACCCTGCCTCTCTGGGGGTTGGGGGAGGGAGAGGGCACTTGGCGCTCCGTCTCTGATCCCTCCAGGCGGCCGGCAGCAGTGGCTGGAGCTTAGAGGAGGGCAGCAGGGAGCAGAACGAGGCCCCCCTGTGTCCCTTCCCTGCTCAGGGGTGGTGCTCAGGTTCCCCCGGACCTCTGGCCTTGCTCCAGGCTCCCCTTCCCAGCCCAAGGGTGGCTCGTCCCCCTCTGGACTTGGGCTCTCTGCATGGCCAGCCCTTCCTCCCCTTACAGGGAGAGCCCCCCGGCCCTGGGGCTCCTGCAGACGCTGGTGGGAGCCAGGCCGACCGCTGCTCCACCGGCTTCCTGCCTCCATGGAGGGGCCCTGCACCTTCTGCCCAGATGTGTCCTTCTGAGCGTGCACGTGCAAGCACGACTGTAGCGGGCATGTGGGAAAAGGCATGTCGCTGCTCCCAGGAGCCCCTCCTCTGGGACCTGTGACTGCAGAGGGGAGAGCCGGCCAGGGGAGCTGGTCATACAGGGAGAGGGGCCAGGGGCCCGAGTGGTCCCAGGCAGTGCCACCGGGAGGTCATGGTGTCCTTGGCTATAGGCCAGGCAGATGCCCAGGAGAGGATGCTGGACCAACAGACAGACAGACAGAAGGAGCAGATGGGAAGCCCGTAACGGCATCAGGCCCCCTCACGCCCGAGGGCCCACCCGGGGGTGGGCCTGTCCCCGCCATTGGGAAGGAAGTGCTGCTGGGCCACGAGCCCAGGGCCGGGAGGTCGCCCAGGAGCCCCCCCTCTCCTGACCTCCACCGCACCTCAGGCTGCGTCAGGCCCCAGGGTCTGCAGCATACAGCTCATCCCGATGACCCCTGCCCTGCCCTCGCTGCCCACCCACCCCCTCACCCACCCACTTGTCTTCCCACTCGCCCACCATCTACCTACTCACCCACTTCTTAACTCAAATGTAGAAACGTCCTAAGTAACGTTCTAGTTAAGCACTATTCCAGGCCCAGGGCGATGGCAGTACAGTCTCTCTGCTCCCGGGGAGCTTAAATTCTGGAGTGATGAACTCATCCACACACAGGATGTCAGGGTGGCAAGTGGCAAGAGGAAAACACAAGAGAATAAGGGGATGGAGAGCGGCAGAGGAAGCGTGGAGAGGAAGGAGCCAAGGAGAGACGAGCATTGCCTGGGGCAATCCAGGCAGAGAACAGCTGCTTCCCAGGGTGCTAGTGGCCTCTGTCAGAGGAGCTGTGGCTGTGAGGAGGGCCCTGGAGTGGTGGCAGTGAGGGAGGAGGGGGAGTGAGGATGGAGAAGGGGAGAGTGGAGGAGGAGTGAGGAGGAAGGGGGAGTGAGGAAAGAGGAGGGGGAGTGAGGGAGGAGGGTG
>PVKY010004190.1:0-19815 GCA_004027775.1 Bradypus variegatus
GATCACACCCCCTTTATCTAGTGTATGGATGGATGAGTAGAAAGACGGGGATAAAAACTAAATGACAAATGGGATGGGATGGGGGGATGGTTTGAGTGTTCTTTTTTCATTTTTATTTTTTATTCTTGTTCTGATTCTTTCTGATGTAGGGAAAATGTTCAGAAATAGATTGTGGTGATGAATGCATAACTAGATGATCACACTGTGAACGGTTGACTGTATACCATGGATGACTGTACGTTATGTGAACGTGTTTGAATAAAACTGAATTTAAAAAAATAGCAATAGAACAAATGAAAAACCATCGAGTAAAACAGGAATCTTTGAGAATAAATAAATAAATGAAGATATGAGAAAGCTCCTCCTTCCACTATAATGCAAACTAATAAATATAGAGAGAATGATGGAATTAGAATATCACCATTTGGCGATCATCATAGTAATAATGAATTCAGGCAAGAAGCATCAATGGATGCTAAAATTAGTGGGTGAAAATAGGATAGCAATGAGAATTTTATATAGTCTCCCAGTGTCTCCCCCTGAATTGCTTATTAATTATAAAAAAGGAAAAAGTATCTTTATTTTTGAGAAACTTGGCAAACACCATCTTAATAGATCAATGCTAACATCAGCAGTAGTGGGACAAGTTGGAATCATATGCCACCTGACAGGACACAAAGAGAAAAACACAGCATCTCCTCCATGATATTCCAGCCAAAATTGTAGCCTGTGTCTAAACATGAGGAAACACTGGACAAACCCAAATTGAGGCATATCCCATAAGATGGCTGTTCTGGAAGCTCCAAAGATGTCAAAGTCATGAAAGTCAAGGAAAAACTGAGGATCTGCTCTAAGTTGAAGGAGACTTGGGAGAGACATGACAATTGGATGCAAAACATGGTCCTGATTGGATCCTTTTTATATAAAGTACATTATTAGGAAAATTGGCAAAACTCTGAACTGAAGTTATTGCAAGTTTTTTTATAAGTTTGAATTTATTTCAAAGTTAAACATAAATATTCACACATCTAAGATGCTCCACAAACTCCAAACAG
Source organism: Bradypus variegatus (assembly GCA_004027775.1). Lineage (NCBI taxonomy): Eukaryota > Metazoa > Chordata > Mammalia > Pilosa > Bradypodidae > Bradypus > Bradypus variegatus. Next base: position 1,056 of record PVKY010004190.1, read on the forward strand.
TATAAACCCAAATAGATCCACACTGCCAACATATTAGAATCAAATTGTTGAATGCCAAGGATAAAGAGAGAATTCTGAAAGCTGCAAGAGAGTAACAACATGTCACGTTCAAGGGAACCTCAGTAACAGTAAGTACTGATTTCTCATCAGAAACTGTGGAGACAAGAAAGCAGTGGGATAACACATTTGAAGTGCTGAAAGCAAAAAAAAAAAAAAAAAAAAATGCCAACCAAAATTCTGTTTTCAGCAAAACTGTTTTTTAAAATTGAGGAGAAGTGTAAGACATTCACAGATAAACAAAAGCTGCGGAGGTTTGTTAGCATTAGACCGACCACACAAGTGATGCTAAAGAAAGTGCTGTAGGTAAAAAGGACAATAGACAATAGATCAAAGCCTCGAAAAGAAATAAAGATCTCCAATAAGGCAAATAGACTAAATGTAATGATGAATCAGTGGTTTTGCTTTCATGATGTAATCTGTGGCAAGAGCTACATAAAGATGGGGGATGGAGAGGTTTAGGAACATAGCTCGTATGTGCTGTTGGAGTTAAGTTGGTATCAAAGCAGATGAGATTATAACAGATTTAGGATATTAAATTTAAGCCCCATGGTTGGAGATATGTACGCTCATAGAGACAAGAATTCAAGTTGCCAGGTTGCCGGGGTGGATTGGGGGTGTGGGTGGGTGGGTGGTGATGAGGAGTTAATATATAATGGGTATAGGGTTTTATTTGGGGAAATGAGAAAGTTTTAGTAATGAAAGGACTGGAATATCAAGACTGTGATTAATCCCATTGAGTGGTGTGCTTGGGAGAGGTTAAGATGGGAGTTTATGTTATATATCTGATCCCACAATTAAAAAAAATAAAAATCAGCAGCAATAACTAAAGAGACCGTGACAATTAAATGCATGATCCTGGGAGCTATCGAGAGAGGAGAACAGGCTAAAAGGGACATTATTGGGGACATAATTACATGTGAAAAATTGGAATACAGACTGTAAGCTTTGTATCAATGCGAAATTCCTTGAACTTGATAACTGCACTTAAGGTGGTTATATAAGTGAAAATCCTTGTTCTTAGGAACTGTACATGGCAGTATAAAGTGTTCAAGGAGTACGTGTACAAACTACATTCAAATGTTCAGAAAACGGATAGAGAGAGAGTGAGAGAGAGAGAGAGAGAGAGAGAGAGATGGACGGGCAGACAGAATGATATGGCAAATGTGGCAAAATGTTAAAATTGGTGGGTCTGGGTAGCTGGGGGTGTTGGAGTTCTTAGTATGAGGTTTGTATTATTTTTGTAACTGTCCTTTGTAAGTTTGAAAGGACTTTTTTTAAGTTTAAAAATAGTAAATATTCGTATATATGTTGATTCTCATCGTTTGCGCAGTCCTGTTCTATGCAGTAAAGATGCCGTGAACACCGAATCAGCGAGCACTGAGCCATCCTGCTTAGGGGAGATACAGGGCCAGGGTCCCGAGAACCTCTGGTTACAGCATTTTGGTCACCTGATCAATACATAAGCTTGTTTCATGTGTGTTTCTTTTTAAAGCACCTTATTTAATACATACTGTGGATTCCCTGAATGAACCCACAGCCAACGGCACTGCTCAGGCCTGAATCAAGCTGAGCTTAGGAACAGGAGGCAGCTTAGGAACAGGGGGCAGCTCGTCAGCACTGCGCAGGGGGTCAGTGTGAAGAGGGAAATCACCAACCAGATGCACAAAAATGCGGGAAAGATGACGGTCAACGTACCGCAAAAATGACACTCGTTTACTGCATGGAGGCTGAACTGAGAAGGCAGAGCCTCAGCTTGTTCGACCTCAGCTGGGAACATGTGCATTGGGCAACTCACATTTTCACCACTCTGCACGTCTGCAAACACCACAAGTAGTGATCTGGAGGTTACAAATAAACTTTGGTGAGTAGGTAAATTTACAAATGCAGAATCCATGAATAATGGCGATAGGCTGCATATTTGTGAACTTGGTTTATCCCAGGAATTCACAACAGTTTAACACTAGAAAATCTATTAATGTAATGAACCATATTAACAAGTTAAAGGGGGAAAACCGCTAAATTATCTCAATAAATGCAGAAACTCAATTTATAAAATCCTATTTTCTTTCATGATTAAAATAAAAATAATCATAAAACTTCCTGATAAACCCAATACATAACATTCTTTTCGAAAAACATTTAAATACATGCAAAAAAAGAGTGAATATAATAACACCCATGTACCCATTACACGGCTTCAAAAATTATCAAAATTTGCCCATCTTGTTTTGTCCAACCCACCACTTCTTTTGAAGCATTTTAAAGGAAATCCCAGAGATCATATCATTTCCTAGATAAATACTTCAGTGTGTTTCTAATTCATAAATTTTGTTTTATATGACTTCCATGCCATTATCACATATAAAAATGTATAAATTTAAAATCATTTAGTACTCAGTGTTATTCAGACTTTTCTAATTTATCTCAAAGATGTCATTTGTTAAAGTTCAATTTCCTTTTTATTTTTTTCCAGAGATTACTTTTTCTTCAGTCCTGGAAGCCCGGCTCCTCACACGGGCACTGGCAGAGGTCGTGGAGCAGAACTCCCAGCTCTAAACCCGGGTGGGTCTTTCCGGGCCTCGCGACAAGGGTCCCTGAGTGCCCTGCTGACAGGCCACACCTCACACAGCAATGGAGCGTCACATACAGCTTAGGAGGCTCATGGTCACCGAGGTCACTCACTTCAGAAGTGTCCCCGACAGCTGTGGCTCTGCTGTGCTTCCAGCGATGAGCTCTTCACGGCCTTACCCTCGGGCAGCAGCAGCAGGCAACAGTTGGGCAGCACGTAGGTCACGGGTGGCTGCAGCCCTTTTTGGCAAGTTGTTCCTTCTCTTTGTCATCTGGAAGCAAGCACCGGGCCTCAAAGATATCTTCTTTTAATCGGTTGGTACACATAGCAGTTGGTGGCTCTGTTTCCTGTGTCCCTTCTTTTCTACAGCCGCTGGTGCCCTCCCTTGCCCTCACCCGCTGCCTGTCTGGCTCAGGCCGTTGCTGTTGAGAAGTCGGGTCACCTGTCCGGAGAGTGGCCGCACTCTGGCCTTGCCGTGGTCTTCTGCCCCCTGCTTTCTGTGGCCACGGATCCAGGAAGGCAACGGTGGCAGCTTTCCCTCTAGAGTTGGGACGGGGCACCCCATCGTTGCCTCCACTGAGCCTCAGGCTGCACGTTCCGGCCAGCACGATGACAAGAAGAAGGTGCAGACATCGCAAATGCAAAGACACCATGGCACTGTGCACCCACAAGTGATGAAAATGGTGAATTTTACATTGTATGTCTGTTACCACACAAAAAAAGTAAAACTAAAATAAAACCTTAGAACTGCACAATGTGAAGAGTGAATCCTAATGTAAGCATGGACATAGTTAATAATATTCATCAATTATAAGAAATGTACCACACTAATATAAAATACTAATAATAGAGAAAACTGGGGGCGGAGTAAATGAGAACTCTGGACTATGTTATTTCTCTACAAAACTGCAACTGCTCTAAAAAATAAATTAATCCATAAATAAATAGGAAAAAATGACAAAAGAAATGTATAAATACTAGAAAGGAAGAAACAAAATGTTTTTGTTTTCAGATAATGTGACTTTCTACGTAGAAAAGTCAAGAGAATGTACAGATAAAGTAATAAAACCAATAAGAAAGTTCATTAAGATTGCTAAAATCATGTTCAATATTAAAAAATCAACAGTGTTTTTTCAACAAGAAATGAAAAGTTAGAAACAGTAATTAAAACAAAGATTCTATATACAATGGCAACAAAAACTTTAACATACTTGGACTAAATCTAGCAAAAAAGTGTTTAAAACATTTACAAAGAAAAGTATATGCATAAAATTAGAAAGGCATAAAATTAGACTTAGGAGGTGGAGAGAGAAGTCCTGCTGCTGGTGGCTTCCTCGTGTGTTCATTTGGCTGGACGGGACTGCCTTCCCCAGGATTCCCTCTCCTGTCAGTGTATGGTCAGGATGGGCCAGGAGAGAGGGTCTTTTCGCGATCCGGAGGGCTGTGGTGGACTGGCAGCCATGTTGGTTTTATGCTCGGGGGTTACACAGGCACTTTTCTGCTGACTCCCCTCCTTGGCGTGGGCAGTGTCTGGGCCTCCAGCTGCTCGACTTCCCCTGGCTCTTCCTTCAGCGTCTCTGACGCCCAGGCCAGGTGTGTGTTCCGCTCCTTAAATGAAGGTTCTGGCCTGTCCTGCAAGACACCCACATCACCAGGGCTGGAGGCCTTGAGAGCTGATGGGGGCGTCCCTCCTGTTCTCATGGGCCCCAGCTCATCCTTGTTCTGCCCCACCCCAGGCCCATCTGCGTCCCCACCTGCCCAGCCCAGACCTCCTGCTCCGTCACCAGCTGCTGAGACACAGACTTGGTGAGAAAGCGTAATGACTCCTGCCATGGCAGAAGGATCATATGTTTCTATTCTTTCTACTGGTTCTGTTTCGTCTATACCTGGACCTGATTTAGTGGACAAGACTCTGGACTTCAAGCTGATGCTGTAATGGGGTGAGAGATTTGGGGGGAGAGTGGATTTCGTGTGAGGGAGGGCCGGGGGCCGTCGGCAGCCAGAGGCCGACCTGCCTCTGGGTGTTCATGCCCTCCTGTGTCCCTTCCACATGAACTGGGCTTGGCCCATGTCAGCAGTGGGAGCTGGCAGAGAGAGGATGGGGTGTGACTTCTCATGCTGGGTCACGACAGACACCGCAGCTTCTGCCTTGCTCTCCCCGGGATCACTCGCTATGGGGCAGCCAGCTGTTGCAGGGTGAGGACACTTGGCAGTCCCATGAAGAGAACCAAGGCCTCCTACCAACAGCCATCATCAATGTGTCAATCATTACGTGAGCCATCTCAGAATGGATCCTCCAGCCCCAGGTAAGATGTAAGTGACTGCAGCCCCAGCCCACATCATCAGCTAAGTGCTCCTGGGTTCATAATCCTAAGAAACTGTGAGGGAATACATGTTTATTAAGTTTGGGGTTACTCGTTACACAGCAATAGATAACTGATACACAGGGGCACACAAGTCTTAAAAAATTGCTTTTTACAACCCTCCCCTCTCCCCGCTGCCAATTTCCACCCCCCACTCTTCCCACCCTTTGCCCTCTGCACTCCAGTTGCACTTGGCAGGGCTCACGGGGGGCCCTTCCCAGTGGCCTCTGACTTCCCGGAAGACGGAGACCTTCTCCCTGCTTTCCACCAGGTGTCTGGAGCTGGGTCCCTCAGTCCCAGGCAGAGACCCCAGCACAGGGTGGGCATTCAGGAAATGCCAGTCCGAGGGGTTGCACACAAATCCTAACTGAGCACCCGGGGCTGGCTCATTTCTGATGACGACCCTGGCACTGTTTCGAGTTCTGGCTGACAGAGCCCTAAGCCTGAAGGTCTGAAGCTCCAGGGCAAGGGCGCCCAGGTCAGCAACTTCCAGGACCCCACTCCAGATGCCCCGAGTCAGAAACTGGGGCTGGGGCCGAGCAACTCACCTTCTAACAAGCCCCCCAGGTGACGCTGGTGCACATTAACATTTGAGAACCACTATTCCCGAGTTTGGGAAGACGGCTAGTTAGGGTGGATGGGTTAATTCAGCTCTTTCCTGGGCCGATGTTGCTCATTGTCATTCCCATTGGGGGTTCCCCGTTTTTAGTGGCCCAGCTGGGAGTCCCGGCTGATGATGCCCTAGACAAATCAAGTCACTTTTTCCCACTTTACATCTCCCCTGTACTTATTTATTTTTATTTTTCCAAACGAGGCTTCACGTGATTTATTGGATAGCCATTTTTTCTTTCACTGGTGTGAACATACCTTCATCACACACTCAAATCTACTGGATTTTTTGTTTATCTTTGAATGAGGACCATATCATTTAGTCGTTTCCAGAAAAAAATATTGTTTTCAGAATGACAAGTACTATTGTTTCAAAAGTGCTAAACAATATTGAAACAACACTTAGCAATTTGCCACCTCCCACCCAGCCGCAGTTCCCAGACACGGTGGTCCGGGTTAGGGTTTGGGGCAGGATTAGGGAGCAAGAGTCCAGCCGGGTGCCATCATGTCAAAGGTAGCCGTGCCCAGCCAGGGCACCAGAAGGAGACAGGCTTGCCTGGTTTCCCCAAGCTTCTGGGTGGTCCCGACCCTGTGGGTGGGTAGGCCGGTGTGTGCCCCTCCTGCATGCATGCTCTGCTGTACATGACACCACTCAGTGTAGGGACACGCATGGCAGGTGCTTCCTCGGGGGCTGGGTAGGTCTGTGCCCCCCCAATTTAGAAAGCAGGTGCCGCATCCAAAGTGGGAGAGGAAGGAGGCCCCCGAGGCTCAGCCTTCTCAGGGCTTCCCAGATTAGAGGCTCAGAACTTTGGGGATCCGCAGCCCTGAGGTGTGAAGGAAGCACTGGTGCCCCCTGGGGAGACTGACCAGGCCCGCGAGAACCGAGGCTTTGCCACTGCACTGTGGCCTCCACAGGCCCCGGAAACCTGTTCCCTCACCTTCTAGGTTTAGAAATCATACCAGGGAGCTGTGTGCGAGGGTGTGCGAGGGTGCGCGAGGGTGCGCCTGCCCTTCTATGCACATCGCGCCCCAGTCTCGTCTTCAATCCTCCCGGCTCCTTTGACTCTTTAAAAGGGCCCTTTGATGACCTGGGGCCCCCTGAGATAGTCCAGGAGCCCCTCCCCACCGCAAGCTCCTTCTGTTCATCACTTCCGCCAAGTCCCCTTTGGGGTCTGGGGATTAGGACATGGACATCTTGGGGGGCCATTATCGTACCTTCCACATTTGGTTGTTTCCATTTGGTAGAATAAGAGCAACAAAAAGACATTTTTGAGTACCTTTCTAGGCCTTAATCCCATTGGTTTAATTCCACCAGAAAAACCTGTTGATCAGGCCAGGTGGGGTTTATTAGACCTCCTGTAGCAAAGGAGAGCACCACTTCAAAGTTCTAGTCTCAGACTGGGGAAATTAGGGAATGGTATTTATAGGGTTTTAGGGCTGGCCTGGGCTGGCTGATTGTAACTGGGGTCTTGGGAGGCAGAGAGCTGGTTGAGCTTGGGCAATTGCTGACCTAGTCCCTGTGGAATGGCGGCTCCAGGAGGCCGGGGTTCCCGTGAGCGCTGGCTCATAATCTTATCTTCCAGAAGCAAGTATTTCCTGGAACAAGCAGCTGAGTGACTTTTGCCTGGTCCCGGGATTGCGTAACACAGGGATGATGTTGGCGGTAGTTCTCACTAATTACAATAAAAATAGTTCCTAGTTTTCTGGAGCCCCTCCTCATTTTGGCAATTGCACCAACCCTGAGGGCTAGTAATTCAGCCTAATCTTAATACAACATCATAATCCCCCTCTGGATTTTGGAGTCAGAAAGTCCTGGATAAAGAGCTTGGCTCTTCACCCACCTGCCTGTAAGGGCAGGTAACTCCTCTGTGTGAGGCTCTGTTTCTTCACATGTAAAACGGGGATAATGTTACCTTCTCCAAGGAGAAGGGCAGACACAGAGGGTGCACACACACTGTGCAGACAAGTCGGGGGACCCCATACCCCTGTCTTCCTGAAATCAGCCTGCTTCAGGCCTGCTCTCGCCGCGTGGTTAGTAAAGTGCTTTTTATTCCTCACAAAGGTGCCCTTCCGTAGGTGAGTCACTTATACAGGCCCAGCAGCAAGCCAGCGGCTCTATGGTTATTATTTTTACCCTGTGAGTGCAAGGAGGGAGGTTCAGAGGTTCACTGTCTTAAGGACCCCCTGTTATTAAGTGGGCAGAAGTCTCTTTCCCAGTGAAAACTGTGTACCAGGTCAGGCTCTACTCCTTCAAGGAGCCTCCCATCACCCCAGCACGGTGTTCAAACGTCATCACTACATAGTCGTGTGACTTTTTTAAAAAATTAAATCTGTCTCCCCTATTAGATCAGAAGCCCCACAGGGCCACCACTGGTCTGCTTTGCTCAAAGCTACACCATCCCCAGTGGGGAGCGGGCTGTAAGCGCTTGGCCAATGCCCGCAGAATTATGTAAAAATGCTTAGCCTGACGCCTTGCAAACGTGTTCAAAGAAACGACTGTGCTTCCCTTTCTAGACGGTGCACGACAAAGTCCTCGGGGGTCTCGGCATCCCAGAGAGTGCCTTCAGGATCAGACAAGTGCCACGCCTTGCACGCACGGTGTCGGCTGCCTGCGAGCATCCTCAGGAGGTGGCGAGTGCCGCCGTCCACCTTTGTCAGTGTAGCTCCACTAAAAGCGGTTTGGACCAAGATCCGCTTCCACAGTGCAACACACCCAGGAACGGGGAGAAGTGGCACCCCCTGTGCCCCTGGCCGGGCCTGACCACATCCATCCTCAGCAAACAGGACCTTTTCCCTTTAAATACCATATTTTGGGCTTGGCCCTCACCAAGTTTTCACCGACCAACCAGATGGGATTTCTTAACTCTGCTTAAATCACGTCTCTGATTAATACTAAATAAGTTAGTTAGTTAACACAGGCCTCATGCCTTGGTCTTTCTTCCAGGACTCTCCCACCCCAGGAGGAAACTCATTATATATATTTATAGATTAAAGTAGCTTATGGTGCTGGTATTAAAACTTCAACCTACGTTACAAGAGCTTTTCACAAGACTTAAAATGTGTGGGGACCTCACGACTCAGCTATTTCAATTCCGGGAATCTTGTCTTTAGAAATCAACCAGACCAACAGGTGTCTCCAGGAAGAACTGGAATCATGCAAATGTCCCCCAGCCGGGAGAGGCTGCCGCCCACACATCAGGGCATATCCATGCAATGGGCTGGCACCCGGGTGTCAAAAATCGGGGTAGAGCGACAGAGGGTCTCAAGGGCAGATGGCCTGATTGCGTGTTCCTGAGGACAAAGGAAATGTTAACTTTATATATGTTTGCACATAGATATGTATATCACTACATTGAAAAGGGCCTCCAAATGCAAAGTGCTTAACTCTGTTACCTCCTCAATTTTATAAACAGATTGTATTCAAGAATTACTCATGTCATTCTGAAAAAATAACTCACATTAAACAGCATTAAGACCAACAAAAATGGAACAAAAGGTAACAGCTGTAAACAGTAGGCTCTTTGGAACTGCAATGATTCCATTGTAAGTAAATACTGGTGTGAATGGCTGAGATGCTTATTCCTCAAATTAGATTCCTTTGCCAGAGCTGGCCTGCGGAAGGAAGTAAATTAGAATTCCGAGAAGGGCCCGAGTTGGTCAGATGCAGACACTCTGCAAACTGAGTCCCCTTTTAAGGTCCAGGCTCCCACTTCCGGGGGCTCATCCAGGGCTTTGCAGACACTGTTTTGCAGTTCTTCCTCCCCCAAATCCCAAGAGGCTAAAAACATCCTTGACCTTTAGGTGCGCAGAAACGGAGGCACAGAGAGGCTAGGGAACCTGCTCGTGGCCCCCGGGGTCCTCGCACTCCAGCAGGCTTGATGCTGACCGAGCCCCCTGGTCCAGTGGAGCTTATGCTGAGTTTATTGGGGAGCAGTTGGAGAAGGGGGAGGTATGTCATTCAGATCTGCTGACACAAGCGTCACGGCGGACCCCATCTCTGGTGCCTGGGCTGGGCATGGCTGCCTTTGAAAGGCTGGCCCCGCAGCTGACCTCTTGCTTCCTAACCCTGCCCGGAATCCTATCCCAAATCTTGCCTTCAGGAGGTGAGATCAGGTGGGGAGTGGGAAATTGTACCCTGTATCTGTTGTCTCAACTTTGTTTACTATAAACACATTCCCCTTCTCTAAAAAATACTGATTATTCCGATTGTTGATTTCAAAAATAAAATAACCTGGTACTAGGAAAAGGAAAAAGAGACAATTCAGTGGGGAGTTGGTCAATGGTAAAAAGCTGTCATTTCCCATCAGTAGAGAAAGAAGAGATTGTTCAAAAAATGACATTAATCCTGAACATCCAAAAAAAAGACACTTCATTTTTGGTCCTTAAGAGGAGTCAGAGCAAGGAAGTAAATGCACGAAGTGAAACCTCAGTAGAAAAAGAGGAGAGAAGTAATAGTGATAACAAAAATACCAGGAGCATGAAGAAGGCTGGCAAATTTCATCACATACAAATCTGAAATATGAAAATTTCAAACCTAAAGCAAGAGGAGGGGATGTTACTTTGGCTCCCTGGGTGCTGACAGCCTGCGAGCAGGTGTGGAGACCCCCGGGGCTTCTCCAGAACCAGAGGGAAGTGTCTAGAAATTGGAGGTTTTCCTTCCCTGCCACACTTTTATTCTGTCTTTCCTATGGAGGTATCGATGCTTCTTCTGCAGGCTTTAAACTTGATATAAATGCTATCATATTGATATATTTTATTTTTCCATTGAGGTAAAATTCACCATTTTAACCAATTTAAAGTGAACAACTCAGTTATATTTAGTCCATTCACAATACTGCACAACCGTCACCTCTATCTATCCCCAAAACATTTTTATCGTTTGACATTTCCCAGAAGGAAGCCCCATTAAGCAGTCACTCCCCATTTCCCCCCCTTCCCCCAGCCCCCGCAATCACCAATCTGCTTTCTGTCTCTATGGATTTGCCTATTCTGGATATTTCCTACAAATGTTCGTGTAGTGTAATGTTTTGAAGATTAATACGTAGTGCGGCAGTATCAGAACTTCATTCCTTTCTATGGCTGAATAATATTCCATTATATGAATAACCACATTTTGTTTATGCGTTAATCAGCTGATGGACAATTGGCTGTTTCCACCTTTTGTCAGTTGCAAATGGTGCTGCTATGGTCATGCATATGTGCATATTTGAATCTGTTTTCAACTCTATTGAATTGAGGAGTGGAATTGCTGGGTCATACGGTAATTCTATGTTTAACTTTTTGAGGATCCGCCAAATATTCTCCATAGCATCTGCTCCACTTTATGTTTCCCCCAGCAGTGTTACAAGGGTTCTCATTTCAATACTTGTTCTTTTCCATTTGTTTAATTAGAGGCATCCTAGTATGTGCCATATCCTTTTGAGACTTGCTTTTTTTTTCCTTAACGATGTTTTTCCTTAGAGATACCTATTTCAGTAACTGTGGTTTTACCAGGAAACGTGAAAGCTTCACCAATAGCTGACGGTGATTGTGTATTCAGCACCCAGTCCCATGCTATACTCCCTACGCATACATGTCACTTCACTTACTGGTGACACCAGCCCCAGGACACTGGGCGCCTTGGCTCCCCCTTTGACAGATGAAGCAACTGAGGCCCAGGTTTGTGTCAGGAAAATCCATACTAAGAGGCAGCTCAGCCACTCCTTCGTTAATAACCACTGTTCTCCTAAAAATTAAAAACTGCAATAAAGAAAAAAAATACTTCTAATTTGCGTTTAGGTTAGTCTTTTGTAATTTTTTTACTTGAGATATCTGGGGAGAACAGAGGCTGGCCTAAATCCTGTCCTTAGCTCCCCTGTTCCCCAGGTGGGCAACTGGGAAAAGCTTGTCATCCGTGGGACTAAGCAGTGGGTAGCCCACCCTCAGGTTCTGGGTCAGAACTGCTTCCTGCTGGGAATTAGCCCATTTCCCTGAATTTGTCCAGTCATTCATCCACCATCTTGATCTATGGTGCCACAGGGCTTGGCATCTCCAGGTCCTGACTGAACTAAGAAGAGGGAGACGTCTGTGCACCCAGGGAAGCCAAGGGCTAGTGGGGGAGAACTGCAAGGAAAGAAGCACAAATGAGCCCGGCTAGGAGCTGCCCTGAAACTGAGTGTTGCTGGGGTGGTGGAGGCAAGGGGTGGAGTTGGTTGCAGAAGTGCACACTGGGGAGAGCTGAGGCTTGTACTAAAGCATTATCTGCTAGTGCGTTATGTCTTATTTTTAATAAAATGATTATTTTTTCTTACAAAACTAAGGCATGCCCATGATCCAAATAAATCAATGCGCAAGAGCGACACAAAAAAGGTAGCAAGTAAAAAGTACACTCTTCCAGGCGCATGCTGTTCACCTCCCAATTTTATTTCATATTATTTTTTTAATTCTGAAGTGTTTTATTAGCAGTCACTTTGCAAAACAATGTCCTCCACCATTCCTCCCCCCATCCCACCCCCCAGCTCCCAACCCCAGGCTTCCTTTAGAATAAGCCAGGTTGTAATGCTCCATCAGTGCTCTATATTACATCAAAAGTTTATTTTTCGGTTGTTCACTGCTCTCCCCCTCCCCTACACCAGATAAAATGATCAAATAAGAATTCACCCATTGTGTTTGCTAGTTATTTCACCTTAGCCTCACTCATGTAGAACAGGGCCCCAAGCAGTGCCCCCAGTCTTGGCTGGTTGAGCTTTAGAATGTAAGACACCTTACAGCCTGTCTCATTGCTCCCTCTTAGTGTCTTTAACTTACTCCCAGTTTTTCCTGTAAACTGGAAGTTAGGCTTAAAGGCTAAAGTAAGTTGAAGTTAAACAGTCTTGTCAAGGATTTGGTAGGGTTGCCAGATTCAGTGAATAAAAATACAAGATGCCCTAAATTTGAATTTCAGATAAACAATGAAGAATTTTTGAGCATAAGTATACCCCATGTACTATCCGGGATATACTTATGCTAAAAAATTATTTGTTACTTGCCTAAAATTCAAATTTTACTGGACAAGCTGCTTTTAACTGGCAACTCAGTCAAAGTCACAGGGGGTGCTGTGTACTTCATAAGGCCACATCTGAGGAGCCCATGACCTCAGGTAGACCACGGTGGGTTACAGTGATGACTTCCAGAGCTCTTGACTAACAGTTCTGGGACCAACCATGTCAGCCACTGGAGATGCACAAATCAAAGAAGACCTGTGTTCCCAAGGAGCCAGCCGCCAGGGTGTCCCTGACCCCTTTCATTTCTCCTGTCTCGGCTCGGCACATATTTAGCATGCCACCCATGTCCAGGTTTTCGTTGCCTTTCGTGGGGACTGCGTGGCAGGTTAGCAGGGAGCTCACAGGCTCTGGAGCCCACCGGATCTGCCTTTCTCTTCTGACACTATGTCTCCTGGCAGAGTGCCCTTGGGGAGGCTAGAGAACCCCTCTGAACGTCATCTACCCATTTTAGAGATGTGGAAACCAAGAACTGACTCACTGGGTTGTTTTGAGCAGTCTAACAGAATGCATTCAGTCAGTATGTGTGGGCTTCTTGATTATGTCAATGGATGCAGAAAAGGCATTTGATAAAATTCCATATATGTTCAAGTTTAAACCAACTAACAACCCTTCTATGGTAAGAGATAAAGAGTAACCATCACAAATCTACAGAACATCTTGTCTTAATGATGAAAGTGTTTCATGAAAGTTAGGAATCTAAGGCAAAAATCTCCTCTATTACTACTTTTATGGAACTATACTGGAGGTCCTAATCAATGAATTAAAAAATGAAAAGAAAAAAACAAAAGGAAAGGATGAAGAGGAAAGAAAAATTTTCATGCAACAATGTGACTAACTTCATAAAAAATCCAAGAGAGTCAACGAACAGAACAAATAAAAGTGTTCAGTCAGGCTGTTAGGAAAAAAAAAGGTTGGTATTTAAAATCAATAGCATTTCTATACACAAGGAAATAAGAACTAGACAAAATTAAAATTTATAATCATAACAAAAATACAGTAATTAAGAATAAATAATAAAAGGTTTGTGAAATCTTTATAGAGAAATTTATAATAATTTATTAGAAAACTGAAAGGAAGATTTTACATTAAAAGAGATATATTACAGTAAATGGGATGTTAGGGTCGATTTTGCTCAAATCAATCTCTAAATTTAATGAAAGCCAATAAAAAAATCCAACGACTTGGTCACAAACTTGGCAAAGGCAATTCTAAAATTCACGTGTTCTTCCTCATGGATTCTAGGTTTCTTCTGGAATTTTGTCACTTTGTAAGAGGTAAGGACAACTTGGAAATTAAATAAAAGATACCTTGAAAGATTTCAAAACACACTCTAAAACTGTAATAACTAAAAGTGTCATATCTGACCAGTGGACCAGAACAGAGCCCATAAAACCTTCAGGTTTTTTCCTGCCCTTCTCTCCTATGCTCATTTGCTTTTGGGGCCAAGTATATGTCCTGCTTTTATAATTAAAAACTAATTATTTTATTACAATTAAGTCCAAATACAATAGCATAAGTGTGTATGCCCAGCAGAAACTGGACTTAATTGCTCTGTTTCTTCCAGGATCCCCCTTGGTTCCTACACCCCAGCTGCACTCAGGGTCAAGATCCTTCTGTCCTCCCCGGGCTCCTTACAGGTCTCCCCCATGGTCCTGCGACCCCCCCCCCCTCGGCACAGAGACCTCCTCCCCCTCTTCCTGTATGTTCAGGACCGGGACCCCCTGCCCTGCAAAGACCCCAGCACACGGGGCGCTTAGGGAATTGTCGGCAATGTCTATGGAACACCTGTGGGGCCCCGCTGATGACAAGTTACTAAGAGTCTGCGGGCTCGCTGCTGAGCACGGGCTCAAAGAAGCTACGCTCCAGACCCCGCAGCTGTGCTCTGGGGCTCAGCGGAACCCCGGGAGAAGGGCCGGGCCTCACCCCAGTTTCCAACTCCGGAGATCTGCGCTGAGGCGGATATGCATTTCTAACACGTTCCCGGGTTATGCTGATGATGTTGGGTGGGGGGCCACATTTTGAGAACCATGGTTCTAGGTTTGGAAGGAGCCACTTAGGGTAAATGGGCTAATTCCCAGCCAGAATTCCAGCTTTTTCCTGGGCTGATGTCGCCCTTTGTTATTCCCACTGGAGAGCCGCGTTCTCCCTGGCTCCCCTGGGGAGCCGGCCCAGCTGGGGATGGGATTCAGACCAGCATCTTTTTCTCTTGCTGTGGGTTCTCCAGGGTCCCACAGCTTGGACCCCCGGGGGTGTTTTCTCTGCCTCAACTACCGCATGTGTCAAATGGGGAATCAATAGGTGGTGGCGGCGGGGATGAAGTCATCACTTCGGATGCTCCTTCTCTGCATCAGCTTCTGTTGCAGTTTTGCATCTCCTCTTATTGGAGAGCCCTGTGTCAACACAGAGCAAGACATCATCTTGAGGGGAAAACGCAAGTTGCAGAACAATACAGTGGGATAGTATTTATATCAAGTTTTGTACTGCATACAATTGATGGATACCTACATGGGAAGCAAAAAAAAAAAACATGCAGGGGGAAAACAGTCTCCCTTGGGTGGGGGGAGCAGGGCTTAACTTTTGCCATATTATCTCCTTCCAATGCTGGGAGGGGAGTACGTGGGTGGTTACTGTTTTATTCTTCCCACTTTTTATGCCTAAAGTATTTCCTATTTGAAATTTTTATGTAGTCAAATTTTTTGACATATTTATTTATGTCTCTGATATTAATGCCATGTCCACTACTATCTTTATCCCCCTAATATATTTGTACTGAACTTTCACTTTATATCTTTAACTCTTTGCTGTCTCTACTCTTTTTTCGAATGAGGAATTAAATCCCCAAATGCTTATCTTCAATGTCACTTATTTATATCAAGTTTAAAGCCTGCAGAAGAAGTATCGACACCTCCATAGGAAAAACAGAATAAAAGTGTGGCAGGGAAGGAAAACCTCCAATTTCCAGACACTTCCCTCTGGTTCTGGAGAAGCCCCAGGGGTCTCTTCACCTGCTCCTAGGCTGTCAGCACCCAGGGAGCCAAAGTAACATCAATATTTTCTCCACTGATGTGAAATGATATCTTTTATCATTTACCAACCCCCCATATAAACGTAGATGGGATGCTACATGCCTTACTCTGTTCCATAAATTTTCTGATTATCCTTGAAATGATGGGAGATCATTTCATTAAAAAATTTAATTGGTAGGTATTATTATTTTCAAAGGACACGTGTTTATGGTAAACAGCGTTGGAACAATAGATGGATGGTAATTTCCCACGACCCCGAATGCCAGTTCCCAGAAGTCCCAGTTAGGGCTCCGGGCAGGATTAGGGAGCAAGAGCCCAGCCCAGCCGGGTGCCAGCCTTTCAAAGGCAGCCGTGCCCAGCCTGGGGGGCAGCAGCGGAGGGCTTCCCGTCACTCCCCCAGGCTTCTGGGTCATCCCGATCCATTCGTGGGAAATGGTTCCCCTTTGGGGCTGGCAATCAGATCAGCTGTGTTTGCTATTACTTTACAGATGAGAAGAATGAGGACAGAGCAGTTAATTGTCTTCTCCAAAGTCATCGTGCTGGTGAGTAGGTGAAATTCTTTCAAGTTAGAGCTGCTTCGGAGGCAACAGGCTACTTCTCTGGCCAGGAACGTCTTTCCTGCTGCATCACTCCGTCACACTCTGTCGCCTGACACACTTGACTGAGGCTGTCTCCCCTAGTCCTTCACGCAGAGGGCTTTGCTCTACCGACTGGTGTGGTTTGCAATCTCCAAGCACGCGTTTCAGCAACAGACGAGCCTGTTTCTGCCATCCATTGGCATGGGTGCTTGGGACACAATCTATGTGAGAACGCCACCTTCATTATTTTGGCTGCTTTTCTCTAAACGGACTTTGATAACGATCCATCTTCCAGTTCCAGAAAGTGGAGCAACCCTGAGCCCCGACACTGGGCTCTCTCGGAGATGGTTTATTCCCTGTTTGGTTACCTGTCTTCTGGCTGGGGCCTGACTCACCTGTCCGACTCACAGCTCTTTCCCTTCATCACCACACCTTAGATAAATTTCACTGTTCTAGATTCTTCTGGAACATTTTCTCAGTTACTAAATTGACAAACTCTGTAAGTCTCGGTCATTTCTCCAGGACTCCTCTATCCCAGAAGAAAATTATTACTTCTATTTATTCATTAAATTCTATTAAAGTGGATTGTCGTGCAGAAGTGAAAAAAATGAGATATAGCAAGAGATAATAATGCAGAGTTATTTTTTGTCCAAGAATATTGTTAGGTGGTAAATTCACGTAAAATTGCAAAGGAATAAGATCTTCTTTATAAAAGTTTGTGCAGAGATATGTACTAGAAAATAAAGAAAAAGGACGCTAAAGGATATTTACCAAACTCCTCCCTCTTTACCACACAAATCACTCACTAACCTCAGGAGTAATGGTTATTTCTGGAAGAAGTTGGAGCATGGACAGACATTTATATAGCTGTATATTTACACATATATTTAGGTTATTTTACAACCAAAATTTGCTCATGTTTAAAAATACAACCTTGAAACAAAAACCAACACAAAGTTTTGAAGTGGGGAAAATGCCAGTCCCTGTCCCCACCCAGCCATCCACCCCTTGCATGAAGACACTGAGAGCAGAGGAGCCTTAGATCTGCTAATTGTTTCTTTGTAAGTAAATATTGTTAAGAGAAAATGCTAATAGCACAGGGTCATTTGCAGTAAAGTTGGATGGTTCTGTGTTGGGTGGGGCAGCTGGAGGAGAAAGGAATTAAACTGCCCTTCCACCAAAAAAAAAAAGAGGGTGGAAGAAAGAAAGAAAAGAAAAAGGGGAAAACAAAGACAAGTAAACCCACAGAACATACACCTTTCCGAACCAGAGAAAGGTGTGACCCTTCTCCGCAGGAAAATGCACCTAAGTAGGTTCACATACACAAAAATTGGCCACCAGTCTTTTAAATAATAATGCTGTTAATTAGAATAATACTTAGCAGCTATTGTGTGCCTGAAACTGTTTCAACTCTAGCCAAACAGACACCTCACTGTTGAAAATTGGGCTCACCTCTTGTTTCTATGCTATTTATTTTGATTATTATAATAACTTTCAAGCATACAAGAGTACAGAGAATTGTACAAGGAGCCAGGCCTCAGCACCCACTACTAACCCTCATCAACTACTACCATTTTCATCCATCTCTGGCTCTGCTCCCCTCCTCCTCCCCGGGCATTTTAAAACGAAGTCCAAACTTAATACCACTTCACCCATAAACACTCCAGCCCGTGTCTCCAAAAGACAAATATTTGTTTGTTTGTTATTCTAACCAGCTAAACCCACCACAATTATCATCCCAACAGAAACAAATAATAATAAGAATAGTAATAATTTCCTGCCATCCATCCAACACTCAGACCCATTTCAATTTTGTATTTTTAAAATCAGGCCAGAAGGAAGATCTGAACGCTTTGAACAGTTGTCAAGCGCTGGAAGGTCCCGGGATCAGACGAGGGCTCCTCCCGCGAGCTGGTTAGAAATGCCAAATCTCAGGCTCCTTCCCAGTCCTCCTGAAACCCAGTCGCCAGTTTCAGGAAAGACCCGGGCTGCCCCTTGGGCTTCCAAAAGTTTGAGACTCTATCTCAGTGGCATTATGTGGTGACCCATCAACTATGGATTCATCCACTTGAGCAGGTTTCGGGCCTTGGGACGTGGTCCTGGCTGGCTGGTTCTCCTTTAAGCCCTTCTGCCAGCAGGTGGGTCCCTGCCCCTCTGAAGCTTTCTAAGGAAGAGGCAGACAATAATTGAGTGAAGTTATAAATAAATAAGGTAATTGCAAGCTGAGATTGCTCGCCTATCAGGGCCTGCCCTGCCCGGCTGCCCACATGACAAAGCACCAACGCTCCCTCCCCCATGCCCGCTGCATCTCCCGCTTCTGTTTTTTTTTTTTTCTTCTTTATTAGAGAAATTTTTGGGTTTACAGAACAATCATGCATAAAATACAGGATTCCCATACAATTGGTGATAGCCCATTTTTATGATTGTGCTAGTAACTGAAGTCTGCAGTTTAACTTAGGGTCCACTGTTTGTGTGGTGGATTTCTTTTTTAATTTTTATTCTGTTATGATATAAACAATCTAACATTTCCCCT
>PVKY010004191.1:0-19769 GCA_004027775.1 Bradypus variegatus
AGTATTAAGAAAGTGAACTCTTTAAATCTCTATGGTGGCAAAGAAACTGATGTTTAATATTTGAAATTTTTCATCTATATCAGTAACATTTTTTGCATGGCAAACTGAGATCTAGCAAAAGGTGCAAAATATGACTTTTATAATGAAAAATCATAAGCTTTCATTTATCTTAGCTCTTCTTTATCTTGAAATATGGTTCATCACAAGTCTAGTTTATTAGTGAACTTTTCAGTACAGTATATAACACATACTAAACCTGACTAATGACACTTATTTACTTGTATTCCATGGTGAATATTTATCAAGAGAAATATCTATGTACTGGGTAATTTTATTTTTATTCATACTGAATGTGATATTGCATGCAATATAAGACATCTAGATCTTCATTCAGATGGTGAGCTCACAGCTGACATGAGCCAGATTCTCCTTCCTGGAGAAGTCGAGTCGGGCAGGGAAACACCAGTTCATTCTCTGTTTAGCCCTAATATGTGAACTCCATTGCTGAAAGCCGTAATCCACCTCATGGATTAAGAAGCATAGAAAGCCAAGCAGCCTGCCAAGAAAGAGAAACCAGACAGAATAAGAGCAGAGATGGAGAACCAGCTCTGCCCACTCTCCAGTGCCTGGCCCCAGACTCGGCTGAGGTTTGACTCTCTCTGACCTCGAGTTCCAGGAGACACCTGCATCCTTACAAAAAGTTCCTTTTCTGATTAGGTTAGACCGAGTGACTTCTGAAACCAGATTTGAAAACTTGGTTGAAATAGACAAATTTTAAGAAAAGTATAAATTTCTAAAACTAGGGCCAGAATAAATAACAAACCTGAATAAACCATAATCTTAAAAAAAATGATTTGGTGCTCAAATATTTATTCTTACCAGCTTCATCATCATCATCATCACCACCATCATCATCTTCATCATCACCATCTCCAGACTCAGATGGTTTATCTAGTAGAGTTGAGGAAGCTATGCCTTTCAACCTAGAAATTCCACTTAATGCTAAACAACAGAGAAATTTATGCACATTTATTCTGGCACAACAATGGTGATTTGGGCACTATTTATAATAAAATTGTATCCTCTTCCCTGTAGGAAATCTACTATGTATTTTATATCAAATATATTGTTACATACAAACACATGCAGGTTCTGTTATTTGCCTTGCATTGGTCATTAGTTCATATTATACCCAGCTTTCTATGTTGTGTTTTTCTTGCTTAATACCCAGTAGAATTCTCTCCAAGAGTCAAATGGAACTCCTAGAAGTAAATATTCAATGTCAGAAATGAAAAATCACTGGATGGACCTACCAGATCAGACACAGCAAAAGGGTATAATTTAGAGGACAGAGGAAAAGTGGAAGGAGCAACCAAGCAGAGGAAAAAAAAATTTTAAAAAGAGGCCATACAAAAGTACAAGATATGAAGTCATCACATTAACTCTTTTGTGTAAATTTTATGTTTATAATCACAAAGAAATATTTCAGATGGAATACTTGGAAAACTGCATTTGACATTTGAAGTTAAAATGCATACGCCATGTGACACAGAAATTCTAGATCTGGGGCTTCTCTTATGGAAATAAAATTAGGTAAGACCACATGTACAAAGATGTTTATTTCAGGAGTTTTGGAAATGGCATGCAACTGGAGAAAAAGGAGATGCTCTTCAGCAGTTATAGGCATGGATAAATTCTGTATTTACTTTCATGCAAATATAATACAACCATCAAAAAGAAAGAAATAGAGCTATAGTACTGAAGAAGAAAAGGGCAGGGAACTCAAAGATATAGCAATTCAATATCTCCTAAAAGAAGCACTAAAGGGGAAAAAGGCAGAGGAAAAAAAAAGAAAAGGAAGATTAGAGCCTCAGTATTTGAGAAAAAAAATATCAAAAAATGTAACCTACTTTCATTTGCAATTCCAGAGAAAAGTTAGAAGTCAAAATTATTTTTCAAAAAATAATAGTTAACATCTTCCAAATTTGTTGAAACTATAAATCCATATGTGCACAAAGCTCACAAACCCCACTCAGGATAAATACAAAGGAAATTATAGTATGTCTGCCTTGGGATGGGAGGTGGGGACTTATTTTGAACAGAGGAACAAAGATAAGAATTACTAAGGGCTCCTCATCAGAATCAAAGCAAGACAAAGGGCAATGAAAAAAATCTATAAAGTGCTAAGGGGAAAATTTTAAATATGAATCTATAATTATAAACCCAAGGAAATGCCTTTGAAAAATAAGGCAAAATCACGACTTTTTCAAATAAATAAAAGCTGACAGAATTCATCACCAACAAACATGTGCTACAAGAAATGTTTTTGTTTTTTTTGTTTGTTTTTTAATAAAACATTCTTCTTGCTGAAGGCATATAACACCAGTTGGAAACTTGGATCTACAAAGTGAATAAAGATTTCTCCCAGTGGTAAATATACAGATAAATATTAAATCTATTTTTCTCACTTTTGAATTTTTTAAAAGTTAATTGACTATTTAAAGCAAAATATAACAATGTATTATGGTGTCTCTTTCATACAAAAATGAAATAAATGACAAAAAGAGTAAAAAGAGTGAAAGAGGGAAATGGAAGTACACTGTTATAATGTAGTGGTATCACATTTTGAGGTAGATTACAATGAGTTAAAGTTGCATATTGTATATATTAGAGACCACTAAAACTGAAAAAAAATTTAAAAGAGAGCTAGCCAATAAGCTAACAGTGGAATTAAAGTGGAACTCTAAACACTTGAACAATTTAACAATTTGAAAGAAGGCAGGAAAAGATAAGCAAAGGAAAAGAACATGTGGGACTAATAGCAAGAATAGTATACTTAAACCAAACAATAACAATCATTATATTAAATATAAATGTTTTAGAAACACCTACCAAAAGGCAAAAACACCTATCAAAAGGCAGACTCAGTAAAAACTGTAAGACCCAACTTTACTTTGTCTATAAGAGATATACTTCAAATATAAAAAAAAAAACAGAATAAGGTTTAAATAGAAGGATAGAAAAGGATATACAGCACAAATAGCAATAATTTGAAAGTTCGAATTTCTATCTTAGCATTAACAAAATAGACTTTAGGATGAAGAATGATATTATGTATATAAAAGAGTATTTCATGACAACAGGAGTAATTAAATAATAAAATATAAAATCCTAAATTTGTATGCACTTAATAACAATGTGTTAAAATGCTAGGAAAAATTTGATAGAGTGAAAGAAGAAATAGTCAAATATACAGGTGTAGTTAATAGAGTATTATTTATACTCTTTCCTCTGAAATTGATAGAACAAGCAGACAAAAAAAAATCAGTAAGGATATAGAAGACCTGATAGAAAACAACAATCAACTTGAATAAATTGATTTTTATGGAATATTCTATCCTCTAACAGAATACACACCTTTTCAAGTGAACCAGAAACATTGAACAAGTAATGGAGAAAAAGTAAATCTCAATAAATTTAAAAGCACTGAAATTATTCAGAGTATATTATCTGACATATGATATTGAATTTGAAAACTATAATAATATATCTGTGATATTCCTAAGTATTTGGAAATTCAGCAATTTATGATTAACTCATGAGCCAAAGAAGAAATTAAAAGGAAATTATAGAACATTTAAAATATTTTTGAACTAAATGAAGATGAAATCCCAACTTACCAAAATTTGTAAGCTTCAGCTAAAGTGTTGAAGAAAATTTATAGCATTAAATGCTTACACTAGAAAAAAAAAATTGGTCTAAAAGCAATGATCTAAACCCCCACCTTAAGAAGCTAAAAAAAAAAATCATGTTGAACTCAAAGTAAGCAGAAGGAGGTAAATAATAAATATTAGAGATGAAATCTATGAAACAGAAAATGAACATACACTAACTAGAGAAAAATCAGTGAAAACAAAGCTCATTCTTCAAAAAGATCAATAAAATTCATAAACTTCTAGTTGACTGAACAGGAAAAATAAAGAGGGAGAAAACATAAACTGCCTGTATCCGGAATCAAAGAGAGGACATCACTATAGATCCTAACGACATCAAAAAAAATAATAGTAAGGAAAAATTATAAAGAACTTGTGTCAGTAAATTTAACCATGTAAATAAATGAAAAAAAACTCCTGAAAGACACTAGACCTAAGAGGGAAAAGAAAATCTAAACATTATTGCATCTATTTAAAAGTTGAACTCATATTTTAAAATCTCTCCATAAAAAAAAAAATCAGTTCAGTGGTCAATTTTGTCATCCATTTTAGAAATAAATTAATATTAATAATATTCAAACTCTCTAAAAAAGTAAAAGAGGAAAGAAAACTTCTATCCTCATTTTACAAGACTGGATAGCAAGAAACCAAAAGCAGAAAAAACTATCACAGTAAAAGAAAACTACAGGTCAATATCCATCACAAAAAAGATGCAAACATCCTTTGCTAAATGCTAGCAAAGCAAATCTAGCAACATATGAAATAGATTATATATTATGAACAGTGTTCATCCCAAGAATTCAAGATAAATTTATCATCTGAAAATCAATCAATGTAATTACCATTTTAACAGAATAGAGAAGAAAAACCACACTATTATCTCAATAGATAGAGAAAACATTTGACAAAACTCAACACCTGCTCAAGATTAAAACCCTCAACAAACTAAGAGAAGAGAACATCTTCAACCTGACCAAGAGTATCTACAGTTAACCTGCAGTTAGCATCATATTTGATCATAAAGGTCTGACTGCTTTCCTCCCTACAACCAGGAAGAAGACAGGTACATATTGTACTGTATTTTCTATCTCATGCATTAGAGCAAGAAGAAGAAGCAAAAGTCATTCAGATTGGACAGGCAGAAATAAAATTGTCTTATTTGTATATAACAGTTCTATATGGAGAATATCCTAAAAAATTGACAAAAGTTGCTAGAATAAAGAAGTGAATTTAGGAAGGTCATATGATATAAAGCCAACTTACAATAGTTAATTCTATTTCTTTACACTAGCAATGCACAATTGGAAAATGCAATTTTCAAATGTCCATTATCAATAGCATTGATGACATTGAATATGTAGGAACAAAAATATTAAATTGTATGTTATGTCTGTATACTGAAACCTATAGAACATTGCTGAAGGAAACTAAAGAAAGCTAAATGAATGGAAGGACATGCGATGCTCATTAACTGGAAGACTCAATATCATTAAGATATAATTCTCCTCAAATTAATCTGTAGATTCAGTACAAATCAAAAGTCCAATAGTGCATTTGGCGGAACATGGCAGGTGGATTCTAAAATTTATATGAATAACAAGGACCTTGAATAGCCAAAACAGCTTTAAAATATAACACAGATGGGGGACTTACACTATCTGATCTCAAGATCTTCTGCAGTAATAAAGTCAGTGTAGCACTGGCATTAAAATAGACATGGAGGCCACTGGAACAGGATAGATTCTAGAAATAGATAACATTTAAGTGTCCACTGATTTTATACCAAGATGATAAGACAAGTTAATGGAGATGTGGTGGTGAAGTTCATGTGTCACCTTGGCCTGGTTATGATTTCCAGCTGTCTGGTCAAGCAAGCATCAGCCCGATTGTTACTGCAAGGGTATTTTGTGGATTTAAATAATCAGTCAGTTGATTGCATCTACAATCAACAAAGGAGCTGGCCTTTAGCAACGAGAAAAGTTTCATCCAATCACTTGAAGGCTTGAAAGGAGAACTGAGGATTCCAGCAGTCAGAAGAGAGAATTTCTGTCTCTACTTCAACCAGCCAGCTTCTCCAAGGGAATTCATCCAAACTTTTATCAGGATTCCCAGTCTGTGGCCTGCTCTATGGAATTTGGACTTGCCAATTACCAAGGTCACATGAGCCAATTCCTTTAATAAATCTCATCTTATTTACTGTATCTTCTACTATTTCTGCTTCTCTGGAGAACCCTGAGTAATACAGGGGAAATGAATCTCTTTTTTAAATCTAGTTATTCTGATGACATATATGTAACACAAAATTTCCCATCTTGACCATTTTTAATTTACATTTCAGTGGAATTGATTACAATCACAACATTGTAGTACCATCACCACCATCATTATTTAGACTTTTCACGATCCCAGAGAGAAATTCCCCATTCTCTCCTCCCCCATCCCAGTAACCTCTAATCTACTCTGTTTCTACTGCTTTGTTATTTTGGATATTTATAAGTGGAATCATGCAATATTTGTCCTTATGCCTGGCTTCTTTCACTCAGCATAATGCTTTCAGGGTTCACTCATGTGGCTGCAGGTATCTCATCCCTTTTCACTGGTGAATAATATTCCACAATTGTTTAAACTGGAGTGGACACTGATTTGTCTCCAGCTTTGGGCTGTTGTGAACAATGCTGCTATGAACTTTGCTGTACAAGGGTCTGAGTCCCTGTTTTCAGTTTTCTAAAAGTAGAATTGCTGGGTCATATGGTAGCTCAATGTTTAACTTCTTGAAGAACCGAAAAACTGTTTTCCACAGTGGCTGCACCATTTCACAATCCCACCAACAAAGTGTAAGAATTCCAATTTTTATGCATACTCTCCAACTTGTTATTTATGGTGTTTTTTTTTCTTTAAATAACGGCCATCCCTAGTAAGTGTAAAGTGGAATTTCATTGTGGTTTTGATTTATCTTTCCCTGATGACAAATGATATTGGGCATCTTTCATGTGCCTATAAGGAATTAAAACATAAGAGCTAAAACCATAACATTTTCAGAAGAAAACACAGGGAAAACCTTCATGACCTTGAATTTCTCAGTGATTCTTAGATATGACACCAAAAACACAAGCCAAAAAAAGAAAAAAGTAGGTAAAACAGACTTCATCAAATTTAAAAACTTATGTACATCAAAGGACATTATCAAGAAAGTGAAAATATAACTTATAGAATGGGGGAAATAGTTGCAAATCATATATTTGATAAAATGCTAATATCCAGAATACGTTTTTAAAAACTGGTACAACTCAACCACAAAAAGGCGAACAACTGAATTAAAACATAGGCCAATTTCTTGAATAGACATTTTTGCAAAGAAGAAATGGAAATAAATAAAAGGCTGGAAATCATATATATATATATAAGACAGTATGCCAAATGCAAATATTAAGTTGAAATGGATCACAGGCCTAAACATAAAACTGTAAATTATAAAACATGTAGAACAACTAATAGAAAATCATTTTAAAGTTGGGACAAGCAGAAATTTATTCGATGGGATGCAAGAAGTATACACTCCCTAAAATAAAAACCGATTGGTAATCACATGTACAGACATTTACCCTCTAAAGATATCAGAGAAATGCAAATTAAATTCAGAAGCAGGTATCAGTACAAACCCACCAGAAAATCTAAAAATTAAAAAGCTTGAAAATAGCAAGTGTAGGCATGGATATATGCAACTCTCTCACATTATTGGTAGAAATGTAAAATGGGACAACCCCTTTGGAAAGCAGTTTGACAGATTCTTATGAAATTAAATACTCACTCACCCTATGACCCAGCAAGCAAACTTCAAGGTATTTATCCAAACCAAAAGAAATGAAGACATTCCACATGAAGACTTGGACATGAAAGTCACAGCAGTTTTATTTTTATAGCCCTATCAAATGATCACATTAAAAATTACACCCTAATAACTATGATTAAAATTATAATTATAGAGTGACTGAGGAAGGAGCTAGGAAAACATGATTGATTCAATAAAATGAAGTTTATGAGGAAAGGATGAAACAGGAAAATATGATATATAGGGAAAAAACAAATTAATATGGCATAATAAAAAAAAAAAAGCAAAGCATATTAGTACTTGTAATAAATAAAAACAAGTTACATTCATGTAGCAAATGAGAGAATCTTACAATTCTGGTTTAAAAAATCTGGCCATATGCCAATAGATGAGACGCACCCAAACAAGAAACTTATATGGAAGTTGAAAATCATGGGTTAGAAAAAGATATGCCAAAAACAGGACAATAAAAAAGCAAGCACATGGGGCAGTGTTGATATGGAATGAGTTAGAATTCAAGGTGAAAACAACAAAAAGGATAAAATTGGATATGATACTAATAAAAGGAATAACATACTGTGAAGACGTGTCAATCATAAACATTTTTGCATCTAACAATATAGTTTAAAACCACATGGAACAAATAAAGAGAAACAGAAAGTTCTCATAGTAAGAGACATTGACTTAAATCTCAGAAACTAACAGATTAAATAGAGAAAAAGTAGAAAAGTAGAATACCAAATTTAAATTTTTATTCCAATATTAAGATTGAACAATGAGAGGTCCACATTTAAAAAAAAAATTATGAAACAATCGCAAAAATTTAGCCTTTATTACAGCACACAGAAATTTCAACATATTTAAAATACATACATACATACATACATACATATATTCATACATAACTCCTAGAATATGTTGTCTCCCAACAAATACAAAAGTTGATACTGAGAAACACAAAGCATCCAAACTGATCATAAATCTGTTCAGAAAAAAAATTAATAAAGTGAAGGCAAAAATAGCCAAAATTCAAAGTTCAAGGAGGAAAATAATTAAAAGTTTACAGAACAACATTTTAAAGCCCCAAAATAATGTAAAGATCAGGGAAATATAAATAGCCAAAGAAATCACAAAATAAAGTAGAAAACCTGAAACAACAGAATATTCTGCCACCAATAAAAAGTGAGGATTTGGGGGACACGAAAAGTTCTCCCAGATGGTGTACAGCCAAAGGCACAAATTACAGTATGACCCGTAGAGTGTGTTCTGCAACTCTCCACATTCCTTACCCCTTGTTGCCTAACAAGTTCCCAAAATTTAACAGCTTAGAATCACAAACCTGCATTGCCCCTCCGTTTTTGGAGGCAGGAAGCCAGAGTGGCCCCTGTCCCAGGGCTCTCGTGAGGCTGCCTCCAGCTGGGGGGGGCTGCAGGCCCCATCTGAGGGTTCTCAGGGCAGGTCCAACCCCATCCCTCCCCATGTGGCCCCTCTGCAAGGCCCGGAACAGGTGTCTCGGGGAGTAGGAGAGAAACCCGAGTCCAGATGGAAGCCGCAGTCTTTTTAACCCTAAACTCAGGGGGACATCGCATCATTTCTATTCTGTAGAAGTGAGTCTGTCCGTCCACACTGCAGGGGACGGGATGACACGAGGGTGCGCTACCAGCAGAGGGGATCATCAGGGGCCATCTCAGAGCCTGCCCAGGGCTTGGGAAATAATGATCACCTGTCCGCAGGTGTGTCTGTGTGCCCAAGCACCCCAGGAAAGCGCCGCAGGGCAGAAGTCAACCGGGCAGGGGAGACGAGGTGGGAGGGCGTTCAGTGCCACCCTTGAAACTGATCACAAACAAGGAAGGCAAAGACAGTGCCAAACTCGAGTGGCTTGTGTTTGGATCTGGTTGCACTGTGAACGCCAGAAAACCAAAATAACAGGTGTTGAAGGACCCAGCCTCGCAGGCAGAGAGTGGGGCGTGACTCGGCTCTGATCCCCTGCTCCACGCACCTCGGGGACCCTGGGCTCCTTCTCTCCCGTGACTCGGCCGTGCCCCTCGGGGTCAGTTTTCCTTGTGGTTCACATCATCTGTGTCACATTCCTGGGAAGAAAGGAGAAAAGCACACCTGGCCCTTTAAGAACACACCTGCCCCTTTTACCTACATCCTACTGGCCTGCAGCTAGTCACGTGACCATGCCCGGGTGCAAAGGAGTCTGGGAAACACAGCTTTACTCCAGGTGGCACGTGCTCAGGTACAGCAGGAGGCTGCAGTTCCGCAGTCATTAGACGGTTCACAGCAGCCTGTGGGGGGGGGGGCAGCCCAGGTAAAGCAGCCGGTCCCTGGGGAGCAGCCGGAGAAGGCACAAGCACCCCGGAAGTCCGTGCTCCTGACTGCTTCACTGCGGCACAGAAGCCAGGCTCCCTCGGCCTCCCTGTTCCATTACCGCTCGTGTGTGCACACACGGGGACGTAGACCCTCCTTGCTTGGCCTTCACACGTTCTAGCAAATTCGAGTGATGGCTGC
This sequence comes from Bradypus variegatus, assembly GCA_004027775.1. Taxonomy (NCBI): domain Eukaryota; kingdom Metazoa; phylum Chordata; class Mammalia; order Pilosa; family Bradypodidae; genus Bradypus; species Bradypus variegatus. Next base: position 10,057 of record PVKY010004191.1, read on the forward strand.
CTTTCCATTTCATTTCACGTATCCACCACCCTGTTCCTTGCATCTACTTAACATTCTACCAGAGGGCTATATCACAATGAATTTAACCAAGGCCCTATTTTCTATCATCTCTTTTTTGAACCTATAAAATAATACAAATTTGTGGCAAAATTTTGAATAACCTAACAATTATTAAGTACACTAGCTCTACTTATTACCCAATTCTGTTCCTCAGAAATTAAGCACTTTTAATGCTATGGTGTGAATCCCTTTTTTTATAGTGTGTATTTTAACAGAACATTTCGGTGTGTATGTAACTTGTCCGTGCAACCTTTTTTAAGAGCTGCAGTGAGTATTCCGTTATATGAATGAACAGTGACTTGTTAGACTTTCCCCTATCAGGAGGTATTTAGGCAGATTCCAGTTCTGGGATATTACAAGTGAGCAGTGTTCTTACACACATATTTTGGAGTATTCCTATAGTTCAAATTTCTAGAAATAGAATTGCGGCATGCCAAAGGTTATGGAGATTTTAAATTTCAGAAGCTCACTCATAAAAACAGTGGTTGCCTGTCTTGGGGAGAGGTGGGAGGAACTGGGGCTTGCTCCTGACGGGGAGACCCGAGAGGGGAGGAGGGCAGCCTCTGGGGAGCAAGGTGGCCAGGGAAGCGGAGTGCCCGGGGCTGGAGCTGCCTTGGTCCACAGCAAACCTCCCCCACGCCCTCCCGCTGCACTGAGCTCCCGTCATCGCGCAGACCCAGAGAGGGGCAGTTCCTGCCTCGTCTGCCCGGCGGGGCTGGAGGGGCACAGGGGGCGGCTGGACAGCGGGAGCGGGGCGGAGACCCCACGGTTACCACGTCGCCTGCAGCAGCTGCCTCGGAGCCGGGCCCTGGACCACAGGTGTGCGGTGCGGCAGGGCTGGGCCCCGCGCCTTCCCGCCCCTCAGCCAGCACCCGGGGCGGCGGGAGGAACGGGGGCGGGGGCTGGCTTGTGTCTGGGAAGTGGAGGCCCCAGTAGGGAAACAGGTCAGCCCAGCCGTGCTCCCGGGAGTGCAGCAGCTCTCCCCTGCTTCCGAGGTGTGTGGGGTCAGAGGGCACATTCCAGCAGGGTACGGGGGAGCGGGCGGTCGACAGGGGCGGGCAGCCGCACCCCTCACCAGAGGCAGGGGCACCCCAAGTCCTGACAATCTCGGGCGAATTTACATGGATGCCACCGTGGTCAGCGCTCTGAGGTCTGAGTCACTGGTGGCTCCGCTCCCAAATCCCAGCAGGGTGGGGTGTGGTGGGGTGGGGAGGGGGCCTGCAGATGCAGGGAGGCCCTGGAGGGAGGCCGGAAATCAAATTCCAGCTGGGGAAGCCGAGGGGCCCTGCGGAGACCCTGGAAGAGACAAGCAGAAAGCAGCAGCTCCTGAAATCGGAAGGTGGTGCTGAGAAGGTCTGTGGACCCCACCCCACCACGCTGACCCCCCAAGGCCCCGCTGGGCAGCTCCTGGAGCCCACATCGCCGGGCTCCTCATCCCTGGAACGCTCGGCCCTCGGATTCTTCCTGGTGAGGGGAGCAGCCGTCTGGCCCCCTTCCCTGCACAGTGGGGGCTCGCGGACGGAGCACGTGAGCCTTCATCCTTCCAGGGGGGTGTATGGATTCCCAGGTCCTCAGGTGAGAAAGCTCATGCCATAGCTGATCAACTGCACTTAGGAACTGGCCACAGGTAAGGGAGAGGGCACTGCAGTGCTTTAAAGATAAAAAAAAGGTGAGCACGCCACAGGCCCTGGGAAGGCTAATGCACCCTTCTGCGGATTTGAGGGGCACCGAGGGGAAAACAAGAGGAAGTGTCCCTTATGGACACCGGCATAGACGTGGGCATTCTTCCAGGTGCCAGGAGGCACCCAGCCGGGGAAATCCAGAGCTCGGATGTTGGCGATGGATTTGGAACTCATTCGGGAACTCCACGGCTCTTTGTGCTACATCACCATATATTTATATATTTCATAAGGTGGTAAAGACTGGCATGTGGGGGGTTCTCCAGATCTTCTAGTGGGCAGAGAGAGAAACACTACATTTTTCCTCATCCTGTTCCACCCTGCTAAGTCCCTTCATGCAAACTAAGTGTGAAATAAATATTTAAATAAATAAAAGAAATATTCCAGTGCAAGTGTTCTTTCTTTCTTCACATCCCTCTTCTGTGAGTACAGGAAAAATTTCCAAAGGCAGTGAATTCCACCTCACCCCCCAGCTCCTTGTTACCCAGTTTGCATCAGCCTCTGCAGGTTTCTCGCAGCCTTGTCTATGGTGTCTCCTAGAGGAAGGCTTAGCGTGCTCCCTCATCCTCGAAGAGCCTTCGTAGAAACCTCTTCTCATTTAAACCCCAAGCCTACTGCCTTTGTTTCCTACTAGATTTGGCAGCCAAGGAAAGTACTCAAAAAACTGGGTGGCATAAAACAAGAGCTATCTGCTGCCTCACAGTTCCAGAGGACAGAAGTCCAAAATCCCGCTGCCAGCAGGACCACGCTCCCTCTGGACCCTGGAGGGCAGACCCTTCCTCGCCAGTCTCCTCACTGCTGGTGATGGCGGCCATCCTTGGATCCCTTGGAGTGAATGGAGTTCCTTGGTATTCCTTGGCATCCCTTGGTGCTCCTTAGTGTTCCTTGGCATTGAGTGATGCTCCTTGGTGCTCCTCGGTGTTCCGTGGTGCTCCTTGCCTCGCAGCTACAGCCCTTTGATCTCTGCCTCTGTGGTCACATGGCTTTCTCTTTGGTGTCTCTCTGTGTCCAATTGTAGTCAGTAAAAATAAGATGCAATGGATGGGTTAAGCAGCAAATGTGGCATAAATGAAAAGATGAACTGGGAAATAGATCTAAAAAAGTCCCCCTGGTATAGCACTGCAGCAGAGAGGTAGAAAATATGAGAATAATTAAGAGATGTGGATGGTCAAGTAAAAAGTTCTAAAATATGTCTCCTTGACTCCAAAAAGGAGGAGTAAAATAGGAGAGAAGCAATGTTTGAGGAGATAATGACTAAAATGCATCCCTAAATGAAAATGAATATTATTCCTCAAATTCAACAAAATAAAAAGAAATTTACTCCTGGAAACATCAGAATGAAACTGAAAAGTGCCAGCATTAAGAGATCTTTAAAGCAATGAAAGAAAAGACAAATTACCCACAAAGGAAGGGCTGTTAGATTGATGGCTGATTTCTCACCAGCAATAATGGAAGATGGCAAAGAATGGACTAGGTCCTCAAAGGGCTGGGAAAGAGGGAAGCACACACACATCAACCTAGAGTTATATCCCCATTGAAATTACCTTCTTAGAAATAGAGCAAAACAACGATGGAGCAATAAAACTTCACCAAGTGAAGGTCCGAAAGAAGGTACTTCGGAAAAAATGGAAATGAACCCACTAGAGAGAGTATCCAAGCTGAAGGCAGAATGATGAAGAAACTAAAAGAGAGAATGGAGTCACCAGTAGGTCAGTTTTATGCATCATTGGCCATGTCAGAACAATATGAATAATATATAATTGGTGTAGTTACAAACAACTAAAATATAATGTATACCTCATATATTTTATATTATATATATGTTTTAAATTTATATAATATACAGATAAGGAGGATTTTATCACTGTTTAAGTCTTCTAAAATATCTGTATTATTTTCAACTATAATAAACATATTGAATTAACTAATATGGCTTTACATTAAATACACACATTAAAACACATAGATTAGCCATTATAAAAATTGAAATTCAGTGTGTAAATTCCAAGCAATTAGTTTAAAAGAAGAACAAGAAAAAAAATAAATTCCACATAAAGTAAGTGTTTCAATTTGTTAGTGCCGCTGGAATGCAAGACACCAGAAATGGATTGGCCTTTATAAAAGGGCGGTTATTTGGTTACATAGTCACTGTCTTAAGGCCATAAAATGTCCAAGGTAACACATCAGCAATCAGGTACCTTCACTGGAGGATGGCCAATGGCGTCCAGAAAACCTTTGTTAGCTGGGAAGGCACGTGGCTGATGCCTGCTCCAAAGTTCTGGTTTCAAAATCGCTTTCTCCCAGGACATTCCTCTCTGGGCTACAGTTCCTCAAAAATGTCACTCTTAGTTGCACTTGGGTATTTGTCCTCTCTTAGCTTCTCCGGAGCAAGAGTCTGCTTTCAATGGCTGTCTTCAAACAGTCTCTCATCTGCAGCTCCTGTGCTTTCTTCAAGTGTCCCTCTTGGGTGTAGCTCCTCTTCAAAACATCACTCACAGCTGCACTGAGTTCCCTCTGCTGGTCAGCTCATTTATTTGTCTCCAGTGATCAAGGCCCACCCTGAATGGGTGGGGCCACGCCTCCATGGAAATTATCTCATCAGTGTTATCACCTACAGTTGGGTGGGGTGCATTTCCATGCAAGCAACCTAATCCAAATGTTCCACCTTAATCCCCACTAATATGTTTGCCCCCAAAAGATTGCATCAAAGAATATGGCTTTTTCTGGGGGACATAATACATTTAAACCGGCATTGTAGAAAGGGGAAAAATTACAGAAATAATGAATTCAAATAGCTAAAAACAAAATTGTAGTAAATAAAAATAAAACAATAATCCATATATGTTTGTAACCTGAATGCTCCAGTTAAAAGTGTAAGTTAATCAAATGGAGTTATAAAAACTCCAGTATTAGCAATTTATAGTAGATAGACTTAAAATACAATGACCTAAAGTTATTAAAAATAGAATATGAGAAAGGATACAAGTACTAACCAAGGGAAAGCTGAGATAATAATATTAAGATATGAAAAAATTAATTAAATAAGAATTAAAAATATTCTCACACAGAAAACACCAGCACCAGATGGTTTTCAAACTAGTTCTAGCAAGCATTCAAGGAAAAAAAAAGGTGGGTCTTACACAAATTCTCCTAGAGGATAGAGAGAAGGAGACTACCAATTTATTTCTGGTCAGGAAATGTATGAGTAATTCTCCCTAAAGAACATACGTGCAAAATTTCAAAGCAGTGGTTGTCCACCTAAATCCAGCAATGGACAAAAGAAAAATACACTATGACAAAGTTGGTTTCACTCTGGAACATAGAGGTCTGTAATATTAGATGATTCATTAACATACTTCACTGCATTAACAAATTAAAGGAGGAAATCATATAGTTGTTTCATTACATTCAGAAAAAGGATCAGTGGAATCCAAATAATGTCTGGAGTTCGGTTACACAGTAAAGCACCAATGTCGGTTTCTTGGCTGACGAACGCCCTATGGTGAGATGTCAGCAGTGGGGAAAATGGGGCAAGGGTGCATGGAGACTCTGGACAATTCCTGAAACTTTTCTGTAAAAGTAAAATTGTTCCTTATTTATTTAAATTCCAAAAAAATTTAAAATATTTTGCAGGAATATTGTTTCCAATCTTGAATTCTAAATCCAGTTAAGTATCAACAGAGTTCAAGGGGAAACATAAATATATTACCAGACTTTTAAAGGCCCAGTATTTTTTTCCTGTAGTCTCTATACAGGAAGCTAAGGAAGAGCGGCTCCACCCAAATGAGAGAGGAGACGAGGAAGAGGAGAAGGAGGGGAGGAGGCAAGGAAAAGGAGAAGGCGGTGTGGGGGCGTGCGGTGCAGAGACAGCACCTCCAAATGCCGAGCAAGTGCAGGAGCCCACGGTGATGCGGGAGCAGCATTGTTCATGAGCCAGCACCAGGTCCAAACGCTCCTGGCACCGGCCAGGGCAAGTCAGGTGAAGACGTCAGAACCCCTGCCCTGGGGCACGGTTGGGAGGGCAGATGGACAGTGGGCAGAGAGTTCAGGTTTGGGTTCAAATGAGACATATGTTTACAGAAAGCTAAGCAAATGAAAAAAACAAAACAATTATCAACTCTGGGAAAATAATAATAAAAAATGATCTGCAATAAAAATAGGCATAATACACTACGTGGTTTGTAAGTGAACAATATTTACATATAGGTTACCATAATAATGGGATATTCGATATTAGTCTATCAAGGAATGCATTACGACTCTGCTGGGGAGGTGGGGACAGGCAAAGGGTGTGAGCAGAAGTGGGGCAGGGGACGGAGCTGGCCTTGCATCTTCCTGGCAACCAACACCCCAGAGACTGACGGTGGCACATGATTCAAATGGAGCAGAAAATGGAAATCATCACCTCTTGAAATGGGAACTAGGGGAGAACAGAGTGGGAGAATGTGGTAAACCGTTGGACTCTCTAAAATATCAGGTAATATAACTTGGATAAAAACAAAAACAAAATTAGAAAGGGAGACAGACAGCCTTTGATAAGACCCACAGATGTGGGGAAATTTAGTAACAATAGAGGGGGTGATTTCCAACAAGTCATTAGTAGGGAGGTAACAAATAAATGAATCAGAGGCTTGAGAAGGTTTGCTATCCATTTCGTGAATGGCACCTCACACCATTAAAAATAAATTTCAAAAGAATAAAAAATGTTAATGGGCATTTTTATTTTTAAAAATATTTAAAATATTTATAAAAATACATATTTTCAGTCCAGGTTCTTTGAAAAATTGTTTTTAGTCAACCAAAAGTCACAACCCATAAAATACTAGAAGATCATGCTATTAAAAGTAAAGAATTTCTTTAAGATAAAAGATGTTTAAAATTGACCTAAAAGATCAAAAAGTGAGATCTGAAAAAATTCAATTTATGTGGAAGTAAAACACTAAAATCTTAAAATATAAATATTTTCTATTAACAATAGATAATTCACAGGAACAGGGCAATAACTGACCCAAAACATATAGGCAAAGATGCCCAGCCTCAAATATAGTAAAAATTGATTGATACAGATGGAAATGATTCATAGCATCCAAGTTTGACAAGGATTGTGTAAGCAGGCACTATTATGTAAACATAAACTCATTTATAATTTCATGACAAATATAATATGAACATGTTGCAGTAACTGAATAATTCATTTTCATACAATACAAAGCCCAGATAACAGTGTAAACTTTGGTTGTTTTCACAAATATGTGTATCTGTGTGATCATCTCCCTAATCAGTTTATAAAATATTTCCGTCACCCCACACATCTCCTTATTGCCGCTCCCAGATTCCCATCCCAGTACTGGGTGACGAGCTCTTCCACCGGGCCATGTAAACGGAAGCAGACACTATCCACACTTTGGTATTTGCTTTCGTGCATTCAGCGTAACGTCTGTGAGACTCATCCACACTGTTATGTACAGTAGTTAAATTGCGCTGTATGAGGGTACCACAGTTTATGTGTCCATTCATCTGTTGATGGATATTTGGGTTGTTTCCAGCTTGGGGATATTTTGAATAAGGCTACAATAAATTTTTGGCTCACATCTTTTGCTCAACATGTTTTCATTTCTTTTAGGTAAACACCAAAGGAGTGGAATTGCTTGGACAAAAGGTAAGTTCATGTATAATTTTATATCAAATGGCCAAACAGTTTTCCAAAGTGGTGGTACATTGTCGCTCCCGCCAGCACTAATGAGAAACCCGACTGTTCCGCATCACTGCCAGCACTTGCTATGATCAGGCTTCTAATAAAGCCATTCTGATGGGGGTGTGGTAGTGTCTCATTGTGGTTACAATTTGCATTTCTCTGACGACTGATGATGGTGACCATTTTTTATATATACTCAGTAGCCAATTCGTGTTATCTCCTACTGAAAAGACTTTTGTAGAGTTTTCATTAGATTTGTTTTCTCCTTAGTGAAGTGTAAGATTTGTTCATATATACAAATCTTTTGGCAAACTATACCATATATTTATGAATATGTATGTAAATTTACTATGGCCTGCCTTTCCATTTTCTTACCTTTGACACTGAATTTTTTATGAAGTCCAACTTACCTTTTTTTAAGGTTGGTCATTTTTGTGTCCTATCCAAGAAATAACTGTATACCCCAAATTTCTGAACAATACTTGCAAGTTGCTTCTAGATGTTTTAAAGATTTAACTTTAACATTTGGAACTATGACCCATTTCAAAATAATTTGGACATGATCCAAGGCAGCAGTCATGATTAATATGTTTTTAATATGGACATTGATTTGTTCTAGCACCAAGGCATTCATATTCACAATTGACTGATTATATGTGTGTAGGTCTGTTTCCAAGCCCTCTATGCAATTCCATTGGTATCTTTGTCTATCTTTTCCCTAAAGCACAGTCTCAATTACTGCAACTTCACAGTTAGACTTGAAATCAAAGGGCATTAGCTCTTCTACTTGATTCTCCTTTTTAAAAACTTTGGCTATTCTAGTCCTTTGTAGTACCATATAACCAGTTTCCACCAAAAGCCTTCTGGATTTTGATTGGTGTTGCATCAAATCTCTGTGCCCATTTGTGGATAATGGGCACCTTAACAACACAGAACCTCCAAACCATGAGTGTATTCTATCTCACATCTCACATTTCACACTCAGCACTACTTTGCAGTTTTCCACACAGAAATTTGTCCATCACATTTTTCATTAAGTTTATTTCTATTATTTTATATCTTTGACAACACTGTAAATGTTATTTAAAAATTGAATAATTAAATTTCCCAACTATGTGTTGCCACTTTGTAGAAATACAGCTGAATTTAAACATGGACTTTCTATCCTGTGACCTTGCTAAACTCACATGTAAGTTCAAATAGATATTTTCTAGAATCCCTAGGATTTTTTGTGAACAACCATGCTAAGAAATTTTTCCAAACATTATTTATGTGTACATGTATGTATTACCTTATCACACTGGCTAACACCACCAGTGAATTTCTAATAGAAGTCGACATCCTTGCTTTATTTGTGATCTTAGGATAAAAGCATCAATCTTTCCCCATCTATGATGACGTGCACTTCAGGCTTTTTGTTGCTGTCCTTTATCAGGCTAAGGAACTTGATTCCACCCACAGTTTACTGAGAGTCCTTAATGAATGAGCAGTGAATTCAGTCTAGAACTTTTGCAACATCTTTTCAGATGGTCCTTTATTATGTTAATATGGTGAATTACAATTACATCAATTGATTTTCCAAAGTTGAGTCAATCTGATCTTACATTATGGGGATAAATCTCACTTGAGCATCACGTATTGGCTTTGATAGATTGCTGCACTCAGTTCACTAACACATTTGAGGATTTTGTGTCTATGGTCATTAGGGATATTGGCCTACAAAACAATGATTAAACCATGCCCAAGTGAGATTGATTCCAGCAAAGCAAGGTTAGTTTAATACTTGAAAATCAATTAAGGCAACCCACTGTAGTAAAAGAATTAAAGAGAAAAAAAAGTGCTTATCTCAATAGATGCAGAAAAAATAATTTCACAGAAAGATACAGCCAAGTCATGACAAAAACTCTTAGCAACCCAAGAGTAGAGGGAAATTTCCTCAACTTGGTTAAGGGCATCTTCAAAAAGACACAGCTAAAATCATACTGAGGAAAATAGATGGAATCTTTCTAATTGGGATGAAGACAAGACAAGCAGATACCATCAAATGGGTTGTCCTAACAATGAGAATTGTTTACAGTTTGAGGGTGAGAAATATGTCCGAATCAAGGTATCATCAAGACAATGCTTTCTTCCCAAAGACTGGCTGTTGGTGATCCTTGGCTCCTCTACCACATGGCAAGGCACATGGCTCTCCTGGCTTTCCTTCTCTTCCAGGTTTCACTGATTTCAGCGTTTTGCTTCTGTGGCTCCCTCCCCCTCCCCCTCCCCCTCTCTCTCAT
>PVKY010004192.1:0-19790 GCA_004027775.1 Bradypus variegatus
TTCTTTCCCCTTTTACTACTAATGGCAATTATATAGCAATAATAGGGACGCTGTATTTGGAAAGAGCCAGTCCTGGGTTTGAAATCTGACTTTATCGTTTGTAGCTGTGTAGCCTTGGGTAAGTTAATTAACCTTTAAGAGTCTCAGTTTATAAAATAAAGTCTCAATAAAAATAGGGATTACAATACCATATCTACCTCACAGGGTAATACGAGCTTACATGAGGTGTTTGCTAACACAGAGCATATGCCTGCTATCATAGAAGTTGCTCAGTAAATGTTCATTTCCCTCCCCATCTGCTGGCCTAGGATCTATTGTTTGCAAAACATTTTTATATAAATCATCTCATTTGACTCACAAAAATCTTGACTCACTGGTAATCATTTGGTTTCTTTGGTATTGAATTACATGAAGCTTATTAAATGATGATTTTAGAAAACATTGAGTTGTTCTTTTAAACTTAAATACCTCACTGAAACTTCTGCTACATCCTTAAGTACGAGATTATTTTAAAGGATGACTTGGTGGTGGCAATGTTTTTACCTTTTCAACCATTGGATATACATAAATAAGAACATGTAGTGCGCTATTAATATGCATATTTTCTGAAACATACCTATTGTGGGAAGCAAAGCCCATATGTATGTTATCTTTGTAGTCCAACTTAACCAATTTCTACTGTGCTGATAGTATTTACTTTATATTACATTTAACATGATTTTTAATTTGAAAATTAATAAGAAAAGAAACATATTTTCTTCTCAGTTGAGTCTAGTGACAGGTTAAGGCTGATGTTAAATTAGAAATTTGTATTTATAACAACTCTAGAGAAAATAAATACATAAGCCAATACAACCTAGTATGGTCACTAAGACTGTCTAGGGTCAATGGGACTTGAATTTAAATCTCTGCATTACAACATAGCCCTGTAACTTGGGGGAAGTTCCTCAACCTCTTTGAGCATCAATTTCTCATCTGTAAAATGGAAATAGTAACAGTATCTACAAAGAAGGTTGTTGTGAAGTAATGCAAATAACAATAGCCAAACACTTAGTACAGCAATTGTTTCAGTACCTAGTTATGGCTACTGGTGGATGTGGTGTTATTAGCTAGTGAATAGCAAAATCATGTAACCCCTTTGGAAGGAAGGATTTAATTTAAAGAAACAATAACTAAAGTTTGTAAACAGCAAACCCATGGCAAATATAATTGTATTCCAAGCATGATTTTTAAAAAGTTATCATGGCTGTGTATATCTGGGTAGAGAGAAAAGATTAGTTAAAAAGTACTTGCAGGGTTATTACCACCACACAGCGCTAGTAATAGGGATTATGAAAAACAAAGGTTCCAACATTATTACACATAGGGGTGTATTTGTAGATAGATAAGGCTGATTCTGAGCCCACAAGGCAGAGGTCTGAGATGCTATGAAATCACAGAGCAATATCCTCTTTTGATTTACACACAAAAATCTTGTTTTCCTTTGTGCACAGATCTCCTTTCCAACACTTTCAGAAGCTGTTGTGAAACTCAATTAGGCTACTGGGTTTCCTGGATGATCTCCAACTTCTCCCCACCCTCTGCATTTAAGCAGAGGAGTTAGACTGAAGCAGAGAGACGACTTTCTTCTCTTTGGTTTTTAAGAGGAAACTTTGGAAACTTTGCCAGAATTTGGCAGATCCTGCATGGTGAAATTTGGGGTATATATTTTTGGTACCCAGTTAACTAATGTTCAGAAAACAAGGCCTTGGAAGAGCCATATAAGGAAGATGGTAGAAATTGCTCAAATCTGCGCAAGGGTCATATTTTGGATTTGCTTCTTGGTTGTCTGCTTTGTGTCTTAAAGCAAGGGGCAAAAACTTTCTTGGCCCTAGGAATGTGTAATTATTTTCTTGGATTAGAGAGAAATCTTTGCATATGTGGTTTGGAAAGGCTTCCTTTGCTGGTTGTCTTTAGAGTGTGAGACGCACCTGATTCTAAAGGTCAGAGAAGTCACGACACATAATGGGCAAGCTCATCAGCAACTTACTTCACAGTGAGTTCAGAGGGATATGATGCAGGCAGTTCAGTAAGTGATGGTCATGATGTTCTGCAGCAGGACATTTGGGTTTCCCTACAGGTATAACCGTCTGAAGTGAGTCATCAGTCATCACATTTTCTGGAAGAGTCAGAAGAGCAAATGTTAAGAGTGAAATTGAATACAGTGTTGTAATTCACTTTTGTCACTCATATGAGAGGATGATGTTTTCTATCAAGCTTGTTGGCTGAAAAAACTCACTATAGATTGGTTCTTATGCTAACTACCAACTAGAAAAGAATAGAAAAGCAATGTAAGATGTTTCCCAATCTTGATTTAGTATTATTTATGCTAGGAATGTGTGTAGGGTTGAGTGCAAACATGCCCTTTTATATGGCTAAAAATATCTGATGGGGTAGGGAATGGGGAGAGTGGTGGTAATGGGCACTGGGGAGAGCTACATAGCCCAAAGGAAGGGAAAGTGATCATATGGAAATTATGGGTAACTATGGGTTAACTATGCCAGAAGGAGAGTCGTAGAAATCTCCTTACCCTGGAACTGAGCCCCACTTCATTGGTCTGCTTAAAGGCAAAAATGCATTTAGCTCACCACTGATGTGCAAGCTTCTTTTGCCAGGCTTCAGAGAGGGTGGTGGAGCAAGACAACTTTTTATAAGGTATTGAAGATTCCCATGAATAGAAAGAAAGCAGATTTCCAAGGTGGAGGTGGTTCAAAAAGCCAGGAAACTGTCAAAGACAAGACAATTCAAATACTATAGTATTTAATTTTGTGAAACCATCTGTGAATGCAAACTCTCAGCGGATATGTTACAAATATTCTTCCTATTTGAATACAAGACTCCACTTCTTCAAGGACTAAAGGTTCTTTAAATTGAGTGTTGAGTGAGTGCTCAACAGTTCAGTGTTCAAGGCTTGAAACTTCAGCAAAGGCAGACGCATCAACGACCAGGAAAAACAATTCTGGGAAGCTTTAGTTTGACTTTCAGCTAGCATTCACTATTTCAGACCAAAACAATAATGCGTATTCATGTTTTCATGTCTGAAGGACAAACGGGATAAAAAGGAGGTGATATATTAGAGGCTTGACATTGAGGGTTTAAATTATTATTATTATTTTTTATCATCTCTAACAAATATTTCCAAACAGCCTCTTCCGGGTTGGTCAGGCTTAGCCAGATACTGACCCTTTCATCTTCTGGAGAGACCTTGTACTCTGAAGAGTTCTGTGGCTCCACTAAATTTTCTAACTGAGCATGATTCCAGTTATATGCCATTCGCTTTACCAGCCTGAAATGAAATTTTGCCAGTCTGGGAATTCTATTTCGTCTGGCCAACGTTGAGAGGAGGGGTAGGGGATATTGGAAAGAATACTTGAAATTCCTTTGGGGCATCTGTCAATAGAAAAGTCCCGACTCTTCGGTAGTCCTTTCTATGCTTCTTCCCCTTGCTATCTTCAATTATATCTAGGAACGCTGAAAGTTTCTTTTGCGCGCTTAATTTCAGCCACCTTTGGAGGACGTAAAAATTCCTTTTGAAGGAAAAAAAGGGTAAGAACAGGTTAAAATTAGGGGGCTCTTCCCCCTCCCTAATTCTTCCTCGCACCCCCGTCCCCCACTTCTCCTCCCACAAAGGGCGCCATGGGGGACGGTCCCTCGGACCCCGGCCCAGGCCCCGCCCAGCACCTTAAGCCGGGTTGGCTTCTGCAGTTAATTGCCCCGCCGCAGTTTCCCACCCCGCCTGGCATGCTTACCAGGGCCTCCTCGCTGCCCCTCAAAGCTCCCAGGTACAAAGGCCCGGAGACGAGAGGAATTTGGTGGTGGTTTTGGTCTTGGGGACGTCATTCGCCCATCTTTCCCTCCACCTAAAGGGAGGGAGAAAGGGCCCGCGCTCACCCCGAAGGAGGCGGCGGAGCAGGAGTGCGGTCTCGGACTCGGGGAGCCCTGGGACCTGCTCCAGCGTTTCCTGCTTCCCCTCCCTCAGCGTTCCCTGCCCCCTCTCCGATCCTGGGGGCCCAGGGCGAGAACTTATGGGAGTAGGAAATCTTCCCTGCCCGCTGGACACCAAACTTGCCCAATCGGAGTCACTGGTAACCGAAGCCAAGAAATCTGCTGGAAGAGCGCGTCCGGGGTTCGGTTCCCGGAGGCAGCTGGGGCCGCACTGGGTGGGTCTGTAGATGGTGCGACGGGGCTCGGGAGCTTGGTTTTCCGGAGGTCAGTGACCAAGAACCGCAAATTAAGTTCCTTGCTTAGTCTTGCACTCCAGTGAACGGGTTCAGCCCGTGCTTTTGGCGAGCTCGGCCCTGAGAGTACCAGAATTGGGAAGAGTGGGTGGAGCTGGCACAGCCTTTGTGCAAACCATAGGCAGAGCCCTTGCGGGCCCTTGGGGCCAGCAGTTCCTCACCCTCCCCACGAAGTTGTACCGTGTTTGTGGTTTTGCCCCCTTTAATAGGCCGTGAAGTCAACAAACTCCCCACATGGTGGCTCCCTTTACTAAAGTTGGGTGGTGAAGTTGTACAAGGAGTCTTGGAAATTTTCAGATATTCCTACACATTAAACTCATTTCAGAATTCGCGTGGGAGCAAAGAGTAAGGATTGCAATCGGGCTCACCCTTGACGTGAAGCAAGGTAGAAGGCAGGCACGCCACAGTGGGTGAATAGCTTTGGGCGCTTTAGTGAGAAAGACTTTTCCGCTTGATTATCGGGTCGTGTTCACCGCGGGCTCTTTGTGTGCGAGCTTCCTCCAGAGGCAGAGCTGAACCCGGAACACTCCAACATAAATCAGCGAACATGCAGGGGAGACAAAGAAACATCCCGAAGTAGATGTGGTTTGAAGCTTTATTCCAGGCCGGCAATCTGGAACGTCGCCAGGAAAAACGAGTAGGAAGCCGGCAGTTCCTGGCCACTCATGGCCAAGAATAAGCGAAACTTTGTCTTTTTGGAGGAAGTATTAAATCTCAAATAAGAAAGAGGGAACGGCATTGAGAATGGGAAGCATTATGATTCTGTCTTAGAAAACGCACGAGAACCAATATCGCTTATTTATTTAAATTGCTACATCCAAATCATAGTAACAATAAACACTCCCACTAAGTTGTCATTTCCTCTATTCTTTAATATTCAAATAATTAAAATGCAGGCTAATGGTTATTGATGGGTCTATTTCCTTTTGAAAAGAAATAAAAGCGAGTTATCTTACTGAAGCAGAAATTTACGAATCTTCTTAAATTACCCAGGGACTTAGAAGCCTCCAGGTGAATGTGGTCTTCCCTTCTTGCTTTTCTCTTCCCACGTCATTTTCAGTTAAAAAAAAAATTAACCGTTCCCAAAGGAGAAATTCCCGTTAGAAACCCATAGCAAATGAAATTGTATTGGGAATTCTCATTCCTTCCCAGTCCTTTTCCCAAATAGAACTCATTTTAAATAAAGTGGAAAAACACATTTCTAATTCTCGAATTCTTAAAATATCAATTTTTGTGTAAAACGCAATTTCAATTCTTAAAAACAGTAAGAGCCACATACAGTGTGAAGGTATTCAAATAGGTGGTCTAGAGATTAAAAAAAAATAGGACTAACGGAAAACGGAGAATGTTCTCAAATCCAGGCAGAGGTGAGGGACCCTTCTCTTCATTGGGGCATTCATGAACACTGCAGGGTGGGGGGTGGGGGGCGTATTTGAACAGCAGGGTGATATGGACAATGTAAATGGCCACTTTAATAGTACCACTGCCAAATCATGAGATTTAGAGGGTCTGTTGCAAAGTAAACCAGTGGCGATTTCTGATGTTGATAGCATCTGCGACTGAACACTTCAGCACCCCAGACCCAGGACAGCTCTGCTGCCCACGCCGGGCGCAGGCCAGACTGTCAACGACAGCCAGACTCATTAGAGATTTACTGAAAATCCTCCAACACTTCCCTTTAAAAACAAAAGGATGTCCACATTTGTCTACATGAAAGAACATACACACAAAATTAGGAGACCTAAATTAAATTCACTAATAGAAGAGCTTGATATTACTTAATTCCAGAAACCAGAGCTCTGGTGCAGCCTGTTGGGCTAATAAAGAGAACTAGTAGGAAAACCTGACCTTCACTATCCTCAAAAGTCTATGATTTCTTTTTCCATCTCTGAGACATGGGTGAAACTGATAGCAATCAAAATAATTGGACTTCTTAAAAATTGGAGTGTACGAGTGAAAGGTGTTTATGATAAGTCGATGACTCCGGATCTTATCATCCAAGAGGACAGCACAGAATAGTTAATATGTTCCTTGAGGGACTAGGATGCTGACGTCTTTTTCTGATACCCGATCATTACGTGACTGGGAAAAAAAAATGAGGAAGTCATTTCATGAATAAAAATCCGAGCGCAAGGCAGATGTTGACAAAGAGGGCTCTTCTAAAACCTTGTTCGGAGAGATTTTTGCTAACTGCAGAGGGCCGGTCACCTCTGCAACCACCGGCAGAAGCAGAACAAGCCGCAGCTTCAGACGCAGCAAGAGGGACCTCAGAGGAGAGGGCGCCGCGGACTCGCGCAGCTGGCTGACCCGGCGGCTCCACCGACGCCGGCTGCGCTGCGGCCCTCCCTGCATCCTTCTTCGACTTTCCCTCTTTCCCTGAAGCATTGGCTTCTACCTCCCGGTGGACTTCGGGCCACTTTACCCCCTCCCTCCCCCAGCTCGTCGTCTCTTCTCTTCATCTCTGTCTTCGCCTCCTCTCGGTGTCAGCTCCCTCCGAGTTCGGTGCGTCTTCAAACTTTTGAACAGAATACTGGCCTCAGCAAACAAGTCCTCCAGCTCCTCTTGCTGCTTCTAAGCTCGTTCCTGCGGCTTCTCAGACACCAGCGCCACACGGTGATGCCTCTCGGGCTGTAACTCCAGCGCAGAAACTTGGAGGAGCCCTTTGCTCGCCGTCCTACTTGGGCAGCAAACCCTCTCCTCGCAACGGTAAGAGTTGAATGGTAAGGGGGAAAATCTCACCAAATGACTCCTTCGGCTGCTGATTCTTTCCCGGGGATCAGCGTCCGATTTGGGTTTCGTTCGCACCAAGTCTGGCGAGTTACTGGGCAGTGGCTGTGTATATATGTGTGTGAGTGTGGCCATTCTAACTACAGGAGAGGGAAAAGGCAGGGCGCGCGGGCTGTCACTAAGCGGTGTTCAGCACGGGCGGCCGGAGCTTCTCTCCATACCTCCCCCAGCTACAGGAGTTTCTGTGGGTCGGAGGGTGCACGGCTGGCGGCTTTCTGACGGCTGTGTGCCCTTTCTTCCGTCCTGCCCAGAGTGACCATGTGTAACGGAGCGAGCCTGGCCCTGCTGGTCTACGGAATAATGATGCACAGCAGCGTCTACTGCTCCTCTGCCGCCGCCGGACTCCGGTTCCCCGGGATCAGGTCGGTGCTCGCCGCCCGGGCTGGGCTGGGGCTTCCCTCCCCCGGACGCCTCCTTGTGGTCACCCTCCTGCAGCTCTCCGGGTCTCCTCCCCAACTCACCTGCCCTCCCGGCCCCGCCCCGCCCGGCCCCGGGTGCTCCGGCCTGGCCTCAACCCCAAAGCCGGGCTGGCTACCGGCCGCGGGCGCCCAGGGGCCGGGGTAGAGCCGGCGCGCGTCTGCGGGCGAGAGACCTCCCCTCCCCCAGCTCCGCCCGCGAGCGGGGGCAGGACCGGGCTCCGAGCCTGGCTCCTTCTACCTATTCTTAGGATGAACAAGGAGAACTTCGGCTCCCGGAGCCAGGCCGGGGAGGGGTGGTGGGGTGGCGGTGGCGATGTTGGAGAGGGAAGCTCGCGCGGACTTTGCTTTGTTACATCTTGTTCTGGACTATCGGGGCGGGGTCTCTCTTTCTCTCCTCCGCCCTCCCTCGTCGTCTCAATTCGAATTTTTTCCCCCGAGGAGATTTCAAGTGATTCGTGTTCCAACTGCACTTTAAGTCCCAGACTGTCTCAGGGAAGAGGGTCTAGCATGGCAAGGGGCAGCATCTTGAGTAGAGGAAGAGTGAGTCCACGAGGGAGGGGGAGAAACGGATGCAAAGGAGGAGAAAGAGAAAGCCGGCGGGCAAGTAGGACGAGGACAGCTCTGCCCGCCCCAGGCTGCACGAACCCCAGCTTTTTGTACTTAACCCCGGTTTGCAACCAGTCAGAGCTGCCCCGCGGCAGCCCCAGTCCCCGGCTGGTCAGCCGGGCAGTGGAAGCGTGGTTTGCTGCGCAGTGTCCGCGCCCCGCGGCGCTCGGGTTCCGGGACTGAGCGGGGCAAGCGTTCTGCCTGCAAAGCTGCTCCTCCGAGCCGCGCCCAGAACGTTCGCCCAAGGGCAGATGACCATTGATTTGGCGGGAGACATGAAATCTCGCTTCGGTATTATGCTTTTTGCATTCCGGGGCGGGGCCGTTTATGAAGTGGTCAGAAAGACCCTGGAACTCAGGGCACCCAGGCCAGGACCGAGGTGCATCGCCAGGGAAGGCTGGGTGCAAGGTGGGCGGAAGGATGCCCTCGTTTTGCCTTCGCCTCTTCCGCAATGGAAAAAAAAGAGAGAGGAGCGGAAATCCTAACGAAGTAGGGACTCCAACACCGCCTAGAAAGCTCTACTTGCTCGGGTTGAATCCCGGCGAGTCTCTTCAGCCGGCGGAAGCGAGCGGGTTTTTGCGTTTAACCCCCTAGTCTCCGTTTTGAATCAAGGATGGAGGCTGTAGGCGAGGGCGTCTTGGAGGCCGCTGCGCTCCAGCCTGCGCTCGGTCCCCTGTTGGACCAACTCTCAGCTGCTCCTTTCCTTGTACCCGGTGCTGAGGTGGGGGCCCACCCGCCCGCTATCGTGAAGATTAGCCAGAACTGTTTATTTAGTGCACGTACAGCCCGCCTATTTCCCACCTCCACCCCGGCATTTTCGAAGTCCCGTGTGCCTGGCACTTTCCTGGGCAAGAGGCACCAGAGGACGCAGGGCACGCCACAGAACAAGCCGCCGCCAAAATAGCTAAGTTTAGGGGCATCCATTATTCATGTTCCTGCCAGATCCTCTCCGGCCCAAAATAGAAGCTGGAGCTTCTCAGTGACCTACATCTGGGCGGGAAAGGGCTCCCTTGGGCTCAAAGGCTCGCGCGCGAGGGTGGTTGCCGCAGTTGGCGGCCGCACCTAGCACCCATCCTTCCTCTTCGGTTCAGCCCCGGCTCTCCCCCTTCGTGACTTTGCGGTAGCCAGCGTCTAGTCCCGTAGGCTCTTTGCAGTCCCCACCCGGCTCCCGAGCCTCCCCCCAAGCAGCGACGGGCGGGGAAGGGGTGGTCCTTTTAGGTGGCCAGGTGTGCACAGTCGGCGAAGACACCTCGGCTTCCCAGTGCTGGTTGAGGCCGCGGCCTGCAGGACGACCCTTTACCCGCGAGAGGAGGGGTGGGCATCCCTGGTGGGTGTGGGTCCCTCTTCCTTATCTCTATCCCCTCCCCTGTCCCGGAAGAAAAGACAGTTCTCCGTGGGGACCTTTACGAAAAAGGCAAGTCAGTACGAGCCCCGCTCTCGTCCCTGGATCCTCGCAGAGCCGGGGAGGGGGTGGCACTGACCACTTCTTCTTGCCCTCGGCTACCCTCGCAGGCCGGAGGACGAGGCGTACGACGAGGATGGAAACCCGCTGCCTAACTTCTACGACTCGGATCCACCGGGCGCGGGGGGCCCCGCCTCCGCGTTGCGCGACACTTACGCGCTCTACGACCCCGCGGAGAGGAGGTACGAGCCGCGTGCCCCCGCAGCCGGGGTGGGGCTCCCGGGACAGAGCTGGCGGGAAGGGTAGAATGGTGATCCACCGAGGAGTTTCTTTTTCATAAAAGGCCTCAAACCTGTCTTCCCCATGGCCGGTTCCCCGGAAGCGAGTGAAAGTTAGTTGTGGGCAGGTTTGTGTGTACGTGAAGTCCCCCGTGGGGACACGTCCGAGGCCCAAGGAGTGGGGGTGAGTGCGCGCCCCGTCCGGAGGAGCGCTCATTCTCCACACCTACCATCCCCGGAGACCAGAACGTACTCACGTTCCTAGCATTCCCTCTTGGAAACATCCTAAGAGAGTTAGTTACTCGCGAGTTGTGCGCTTGTGGGGGTTTTCTGTCCGGCGAAGTAACCTGACGCGCGCACTTTGCCTCCCCAATAGGGATGTCGCCTATGGGATCCTTAGCAAGGCTCACCGCAAAGTGTTGGACCAGCTGTTTGCCAGGAAGTACCTGCAGTCGCTCCTGTCCAAGGGCTTGGGGTAAGAGTTCGCGAAAGAGTTAACTAGCGCGTGACGGTGCGCACGGTGGGTGGGTGTCTCTGCGGAGCGCGCAGGACGGTGGCGCTGCTTCTGCGTCCGTGCGTGCACGTGGGCCAAGTGTGCGGCTGCGCCCCGGGGTTTGCGGGTCTCGGCGGCCCCGCGTGGGGGTTCCGGGCCCGGTTCGTAGGTTCTGGTGGGGTACCGTAAGGTTGGCGAGGGAGTTGGTGATTTGGTGCGAGGGACGGGGAGGGCGGGAGAACCCGGGAGTTTGATCCGTTGTGAATCAAGAGAAAGCAAACTAAAAAGCCCCCAATAATTCAAAGTCTTTAAGTTTCATAGGAGGAATTGCTATAATTTCAGGTGGGCTATATATATATATGTGCTATATGTATGCTAAAGATATCACTGTAAATTCAAGTAGAAACAAATTTCCAAATTTGGACACTTAGAGAAGCCGTTTTTGCTTGTGCCAGACTAGCCCAGAGCAAAGGGCTTGCGTGGAGCACTTCGCAGCAGAAGGCAACGTTTTAATGAAGCCCGTGGGAAGACAGATTACATTTTCGCAATGAATAATTCATGCGATGAAAAATATTGCCTGCAGCCTGTCGACTTATATTATTATCACGTTTTTCATCTTAGCGTGCGGGTGGAGAGTGCTCATGTCTGACTAGGAATTGCGGGATCGATGTAAATAAACTCCACTGCCGCAGCCAGCACGGCACTTAGGGATCTTTGGTTATCTTCTCTGTACGTGGGGGGTGAGAGGAACAGTTAGGACAATTCAGCGCAAACGCACGGATGCTCAAATCTCAAAGGGGTAGTGTTTTGAGAAAGGTTCGGTTCAGGTCGCGTGCCATTTGCTCGGCCCTCATCCTGGGCCCCTTTTGTAAGGACTTGGTGCCAAGAAATTCTCGGCGGGGAGGGACCGAATGGTTTCCATCTCAGCCTCCCTCCAGCCGCTTACTGGCAGTGAAAGGAGTTGCGGTGGATAGGGAGGACCCGCGTCTTCCCTGAAGGCTCCCGCGTGGGGTGGGGCCCGCCTGCTCTCGGCAGCTATTGAATCTGTGTCTCCTGCCCTGCCACCTTCTCCCCGACCCCTTTCCTTGCAGTGGGAACCTCGGCGGCGGCGGCGGCACGGAGGACGACGCTCAGCCCCTCTCCAAGCGCCACTCGGATGGAATCTTCACGGACAGCTACAGCCGCTACCGGAAACAAATGGCTGTCAAGAAATACTTGGCGGCCGTCCTAGGGAAAAGGTATAAACAAAGGGTTAAAAACAAAGGGCGCCGAATAGCATATTTGTAGCAATGAGTTAGTTACCAGCTACCCTGTGTATACAACCCTAACACAATGAAAAGTCATTTTCAAAACTGACTCAACAGTCATCGCTCATGTGTTCTATCCAAACATGTATTTATGTATGAAGTAAAGCCATTAAATGAATATTTTGATAATAATATTGTTTTTCTTTTGTACAAAGCACTAGAGAATGCACAGATATACTTTGTGGACCAACTATTGATATATATATATATATAAAATAAATATATATATTATGAATATATATAAGTATAGAGAGCAATTCATATAAAGCGTGCACAAGGATTGAAAATTTGCCTGAGCTGTTTATGTTTTTATATAAAATAAATAGAAAAAATAGACAATCATTGTTTTGAATATTACTCCTATTTTTGTAAACTGGAATTAAAAGGATAGTATTTTTATCTGCAACAGGCGTGAAGATATTACTACTGACCATTTGCTACTGTACATACTGTGCTTGCCCCTGTTCCAGGGGGACTGTGAGATGATGATTTGGGAGAATTGCTGATGGCCATTCTTTCCGGGTTGAGTGTCTGGGGCAGGCTGCTTCAGCAGTCCCAGCCTAACTCAACAGGACATTATCCCCCTTGCTGGGTGGCAGTTCCAATACTTCTGCTATTTTTGATTCCACTTACATGTCTATTTGTCTCTCAGCCCGGAAGGAAATTCTCCTGCTAAAACAACAGCTCCATCCAAATTATGCTGCTCCTCAGAATTCACGCCAAATACTATTTGGGGAATTGTGCACAGAAGGGAGGCTTGGGTCTGAAGCCCCCTTTTCTGTACTTCCTGATTTGTCAGGGAACCTAATATCCCAAGGTTAGGGCAATTGGAACAAAATGAAGGAAATATAGGTATATTGTAAGAAGCAGTAGGAGTAGGACCTTGGAGAAGGACTGGTTTGGGGCTGCCCCAGGTCTGGGAGCAGCTAGTTGCAAACCGAGTTGTACTGTAGGTCACTACCTAACCGATTTGGGCGCTGGGTATTGGAAATGGATGCAAAGTACAATGTGTTTTTCTCCAGTGCTGTCCATGCTTCTCATCTTGTGAAATGGCCGGGATCTTCCCCTTTGAACCCAGCTCTGTAGGAGCCACCCTTTTCCTTTGTGGTTTTCTGGAGACCCTTCCTTCCTACCTCCTGCTCTGTTTAAATACAGTTCACCATTTTTCATTCACTTCTCTTAAACTTGTGAATGCTTCTCACGTTTTTGTCTGTTTGATGCAAGCACTTATTGTAAAGTTTAGGAATCCCTGTGTAGTTACCACTAAGTAATTATGCACTAAATATGAACCTTCTGTTTCTTGTTTATTGAGTTTGTAGGTAAAGTGTATTTTTCTACATTATGGCTTATTGCTTAGTAAAATTTATTTCATAAAACCAACCTTTGTCATATTAGAATGTGTAGTTTTACTAACTGATAAATCATTTGAACCTCATCTTCATATGTATGAGTACTATCTTATATTTATATTTGTAGTCAAGAGTGAGATAAGCAAGCTCCAACAGACCCTGAGATCTTACCCTTGTAATCCTTTCTTGGCTAAGGAAAGCATTCCTGTCTGGTTCCTGTCAATTCCTTGAACATATAGAGTAATCTCTATAAACAAAAGAACCTTCACCCAGCAACCAAATCAAGCAAGAGCAGACAAACCAGTCAGCCAGTCTCCCAAATTTCAGGCACCAATTTATTTCTGGAAAACAACAACAAGAAAAGATTAAACATTAGCTTGTAAAATTTAAACGACCTCTCCTTTTCCTTTACGGATTGGATCAGTGTGAAGTCATAAATCAACGAAAACAGAATTGGATTTGCATTCCCAGGCGGGATGGATACTGCCAGGAGATCACATTGCAAACAGAACACAGAGGCATTCGGGCAATGCCTGAGCCCTGTGTAATGGATCAATCTTTCTTTAATTCTGCAGTCTCCTCAGGCAATGTGACCAGGATGCAGTTTGCAGCTTTAGTGCCTTTCTTCGCCTTTTAAATCGCCACGAATCACAGATGGCTATTTAGTGGCCCTACAATGCTGCAACACATCAGCTTGCATTTTAGTCTTAATTATTTGTTTCTTGGAAAATGGGCAGAGTTTTCTGTATTTGTGTCAGCTGTTAGTGGTGAAGTAGGACTCTAGTTAACCTTTTATTTATGAAGTCTAATTTAGTGTTCCCGTGGCTAGTTGCAAGCATTTTACAGTGATCACCCAGTTTAATCTTTTGTATACTTTTTAGAAATGCCAAGAGCCTTACTAAACTGGAGCAGATTTATGCTATAGTGATAATTTAGGTAGATGTTAGTCTTGAAGCTCTTACTTTGTGTTAAAAACATATTAACCAAGTATTATTACACACATGATATCTATAACTAGGACTTTGATAACTGTTATATAAAGTGTGTAAAATTTGTATGAATAAATTTTTGTAAACAATGCAATTTTGTCTAATGTTTGGAGAGGAAAAACAAGACATCCAGGAAATTTCCACTACTTTAAAACCTTTTAAAGTATCATATTTTCTTTAGCAACCATAAGATTTTTTCCATGTCTGGACTATATATCTATCTAAGTGTCCATGTATTTTTGTAAACTGTACTTTAATATCTGCTTGATGGGTTACTGGATTCAAGTAAAAATTTAAAGTAGCTACTCAGATGGAATTGCCTAAGAAGTTCATAAATAGGCACAGATGTTGGAACATTTATAAAATGCATAGTTGAGATTGATTTACAGCCACTTAAATGTGTATACATTGCTCAGCATTCAGGAAGTTACTAGGCAGTGGTGGGAAACAGAACTTGAGTATTAGTTTGCACTTCTAAATGAGCAGTCTAATATTCTTTTATAAGTAACTCTGCAAACTGAATTGGTCTTGACAAAGTTTTATATAAAAATGATTTAACTAGTTTGGCATGTCTTAAAATGTGTTTAGAGATATATGGTCAACTATCTTTGATTAAAATATTTCATTTGGGTGGAGGAACAAGAACATGAGTGAGCAAAGAGTTAATTAGATACCTTTAAAAGACAATGGACTTTGAAGCCTAGGACAAAATATAAAAAGGCATTTGTGGATTATATGCTCTATTAATTCAGATTAACCACCCCAACCCTAAAACAAAGCCTTTATATGAGATTCCCATAAGTTTTGCAGTGTTTTTTTTTTTGCCCTTGACTGTTTCTGGGTTTAAAAAATAATGTACTGTTGAAAGTCACAGTAAGTCACACACCATTTGAAATGGCCAGATTTTCATTCTAAAAATTGTGTTCAATTAATAAATCAGTAAATATAGCACAATAGTATTAAAGGACCAGCAGGGGAGTCAAAAACCTATCTTCAGATCTTAGCTCAGAATCTAAGGCCTAGAATCATATAGGGAGGGGCCCACAACCTAGAAATCCCCTTTGTAGTAAACCAAAAAAAAAAAAAGTGAGAATGTACAGTTTCATGGTTACATTGGATTTTATTGGATAAGGAATTTTTTTTCTCCATCTTTAAAATCCCCTGTGGAGTCGCTGAGTAGCTATATATTTGTGTTTGTTGTTGTTGTTGTTGTTGTTAGTGTGCTAAGTGGAATAATGAAAAAAGATAGTCCTTGGTTTGTAGGCTAAGGACTTCTCAAGAAAGAAGAGATAAACCCCCGATTTGGCTGACTTCAAGTCAAGTTCACGCATATAGCACTTTGCTATATTTTCTTATGTGGGAAAATTCAAACGATGGCTTTTTTTTGAGGAAGATTTAGTATATTTAGGTATCCAAGGAGTCATAACAAGTACCTTGTTGGCTGGGAATACACTGACTCAATACAATACATGTTTATTAAGCACCTAAAATGGCTAGGCACATTGGTTGAGAGAACTTAACACCTGGGAGTTAAGGCAGTATTTTCCCAAAGAGTTCTTTTCTACACCAGGAACACGTGGGGACTTCTTGATAGTGCAGATTGCAGGGCTCCACCAGGACCAGTGAAACAATCTCAGGGGTGGGTCCAGGAATCTATATTTTAAGTAAAAACCCTAGATTAATGTACATTAGAGTTTGAGACATCCTAGATTTAGAATCTGTTGATGTGTACTGATACTGGGTGATTTTTTATATTAAATAAGCAACAGATCATGCTACCTGCACACAGTAATAAATATATCAATAAGTATGGACATTAGACTTCAAAAATAGCAGTTTTTCCCTTTAGGTCACTAAGGCTATTAGTTAGCATTACTTTACTTACACTCTGGTTGGGCCCCTTTGTTAAAGGAGCTTTTGGAAAGGAGAGTAACATAAGGAGAGTTAAAAAAATTCAATCAATGACTGAGAGATTAACTAAATAATGGGGCAAACCCATGCAGCCAGCTGGTGGGGAATTCTGGGGATCTGGAACCCAACTGCCAAGTGCAGTATATCCAAATTTGGTGTTAGTGTGTCCCCAGCTGTTGACAAGATGATTTCACTTTAGATGCCCCACTTTGATCTCAAAGACAACCCTACTCTACATATAACTACAAGATTGAAAACCAAGATCAAGTCAGACCCCTTCTCTTTTCATTTTAATCCTTCTTTGAAGAAGGAAGATGCTCCTCTCTTGGGACTGCCCGCTGCCTCTCCCCTGGATTCCCGTATTGGTTTGTAACTGGTTACCCTGCCCTTGGCCACTGCCCCGTCAACCAGATAGCTTTAGCTCCCTCTTAGCAATCCCATCTTCTGGTCAGATATCCCAGAGAAGTCCCCACTAACGAAGGACTCAAGGTTCTTCACACCCTACGCCCACTCTGTAGCCAGTCTTACCTTTTATTGTTCCCCAATGCAATCCTCTTTAGACAGGACAATTTCTTTCTTTTTTAAATTCAGTGTTATTGCGATATATTCACACATCATAAAATCATTTGTGCTGTACAATCACCTGTTCACAGTGCCATCACACAGCTGTGCATTCATCACCCCAATCTACCTTTTAAACATTTTCTTTATACCAGAAAAAGTAAAAATAAAAATAAAAAATAAAAGTAAGAAAGAACACCCAAATCATCTCCCCCCACCCACCCCATCCTTCATTTAGTTTTGTCCCCATTTTTCCACCCATCCATCCATACACAGATAAAGGGAGTGTGATCCACAAGGCTTTCACAATCACACCATTACCCCATGTAAGCTACATTGTTTTACAATTGTCTTCAAGACTCAAGGCTACTGGGTTGCAGTTTGATAGTTTCAGGTATTCACTTCTAGCTATCCCAATATCTTAAAACCTAAAAAGGGTTATATCTGTATAGTGTGTTGGAGTGCCCACCAGAGTGACCTCTCAACTGCATTTGGAATCTCCCAGCCACTGAAACTTTATTTTGTTTCATTTTGCATCCCCCTTTTGGTCACGAAGATGTTCTCAATCCCATGATGCTGGGTCCAGATTCATCCCCGGGAGTCATATCCTGTGTTGCCAGGGAGATTTACACCCCTGGGAGTCAGGTCCCATGTAGCGGGGAGGGCAGTAAGATCACCTGCCAAGGTGGCTTAGCTAGAGAGAGGGGGCCACATCTGAGCAACAAAGAGGCACTTGGGGAGACTCTTGGGCACAATTATAAGCAGGTTTAGCCTCTCCTTTGCTCTAACAAGCTTCGTAAGGGCAAGCCCCAAGGCAGAGGGCTCAGCCTACCAAGCTCTCAGTTCTCAATGTTTGTGAGAACATCAGCAACCATCCAGGTGAGGAAGACCAACACCTCTGCACCCCACCCCCAAATCCTCAGGGGGGACCCTGCATATATATTTTTATTCCCTACGCCAGTTTCTTTTGACTCTTGGAATCTTTGGAATCTTTTCAGTCTTTGAGACATGAATGCTCCTTCCCAACTCCCAGCAGTCCCCCTTTCCTGGAATGCCTTTACCTACCCAATCTAAATATTCTGTGAAGCCCAACTCAAGTCCTCCTTTTCTAGGAAGCTGGCCCAGCCACTCAGAATCACCATCATCTTCAGTTCCCCATGTGTTTTCCTGTGAGCGTTACTCTTTGTATTGCTACTTCTAATCTTTAATTCCACCCTGCTCTACCCTGTTGCTTAACTGTTTTGTGAGTGCATGGCTTGTCTCTCCAGCTAGATGACCCCCTGGAGGACATGAATGATATATTGCACCTTAATACCCAATACACTTCTGGGAACATAATAAATACCTCTTGAGTGATTGAAATTCAGAATTTCATGCAGAATTCACCATGGCACCTTCCCCTTCATCTAAAAGGGCAGCTGCAAAGCATGTATAGGAAGTGAAATTAACTTATTAATTAGGTGCTCATCATAAATCAAACTAGTTCTCTCTCCAGAAAAAGCTACATAGAAAAGAATGCCAAATTAATTAGGTATGTTTCTGCCATAAGATAAAATCAACTTTAAATTCACTTAAAGGCAAAAGGCTGCTCAAGCCACAAGGCCTTTATTTTTTTTTCATTTTGATAAAGAAAAGAAGGATTGCATTTTCAGACTAAAGAGAATTCACCTTAGGCCTCAAAACAGTAATACCTTTTTATTTTTAGAATAAAGGATTTCTTGAGATGCAGGCTGGGAACTGGACTGCCCTCAAAGTGATAATTAACAGAGCTGTCATCTGCAGCTGCCAAAGAAACTTTTTCTGTCAAATGAAATGTAATTTGAAACATGAGTTCACAGACAGGAAAATGGACATAACGAGATACACATATTTATGTATGTTTTAGTAGGTGAAGTCACCTGGTGTATTTTTTTCTTATCTATATCTTTGCTGTACATTACAGAATCCTGATACAGGGAAGAAAATTACCTATAAGATAATATTTAACATACTGTCAAATAGTGCACATTTCATCTTCTCTGGTTTTTATTTGGTTATCTATACCTTTCTCATGCAGCACATAGGTTTTGTGGGAAGCTAACTCCATTCCTATAGATAGGCCTAGGACTAAACTAATTAGGGTAATTGTATCCCCTGACCACAGTTCAGGGCTTGACATGTGATCCATTTAGGATAATGGGATTAGAGAAGAATCCGCCCCACCCCAGAAGATTCTGGAAAAGAAGTTCTCTCTTTCTGAATGGTGTAGAATTTCTTCTGAATTCCTTCTATATAAAAAGCCAGCCTTATGTGGAGCTGACAGAGGAGTGACTGGAAGAAATAGGCCCTGACATCCTTGAGCTCCTGAATCAAACCAACCCTGAAGCTGGAACTAGCATTGGACTTTCCTGTTAAGTAAGTCTCCTTCATTGCTTAAGTCAGGTTTTTTGTTTGTTTGTTTGTTTGTTTTGTTGAGTAAGTTAGGATTCATGTTGCAAATAATGGGAAATCCAACTGAAAATAGCTTAGTATCTTTTCTTCAGAACACAGAAGAGAGTGTTAACAGTTGGCAGGAGTTCCATTCAACAGGAAGTTTTACAAGTTCCAGAGCCCAGTGTTCCAAAGACTTCACAATCTCTGCTAAAAGTTTACTTTAACGTTTTAATATTTAAAAATTGTGAAACACTCAGAAGTGAACCACTTTTAACTATAGTAAGAAATATCCTTTGGAGCCCTCACCATTTTTTTTGCCACCAACTATACTGCTTGTTTGAAACACTAGGACTTAGAACTGATCTATGCTGAAACTTTGTTGAAATTCTGCTTTTTGAGTACAAACTTCTATGTCACTGTTGCCATTCCCTAACATCTATGAAATTTGGGATAAAACAATATAGACCCTGTCCCCATTTTCCCAGACTGTATGTCCCATTCACCCTTCGCCATTCTGCCCCGGACCCAGGATCCATTCTCAATTTCATGATTCTCCCAGGCCCCCTAAATGCTTCCACTCTCTGACCATTTTTGTCACACCAACTTTAACCCTCTTCTAACTTGGATCAACTTGACTATGTGTTTTCTCCTGGTTGCTGAGGGTTATTGGAAAAATCTTGGATCTGTTTTGATCTACTTTCACTTTAAATTTATGATTACTTATGTATAGATCTGCTGGATCTGTGATGTTTTCACATCTAATCAGTTCTCTTTTTCATTGTCTATACTTACCCTCCTTACTCTTCCAAGTTCCCCAGCTCATCTTGTCCTCCTAACTTCATTGTTGACCTTGCCTCCCATTGTCTGATACAAACAAGCAAAACTCCCTTATTTCCTTCCCTCCACCTTCATATGTTTTTTACTTCAAATTTCCATCTCAAATCCTTGCAGTTTGTGTTTCCTCTAACACTTTATTGACTTTTTTTTTTTTTTTTTTTT
>PVKY010004193.1:0-19786 GCA_004027775.1 Bradypus variegatus
GGATTTTTGTTTGGGGTGAAGGGAAACATCTAGAAATGGATGGTGGGAAGGTAATAGCACTGCAACATTCTAAATGTGATTAATCACACTAATGGAATGCTAGAGAGGGGTGGAATGGGAAGATTTGGGCTATAAATATGGATGTTAGGGAGGGAGGGAGGGAGGGGAAGAGACAGTGGTGTGACAGGATCTTAAGGGTGATGGATTGGGGTTATCGGGGGAGACGGGTCAGGGTATTATGGAGTTGTAGGTATGGGATTTGTACTGTTTTAGCAACCGTTCCTGTACAATTGAACTTACTTCAAAATAAAATTTATTAATAAAAAAAAAAAAGACAGTTGCATAAATTGCCCTGGGCCTACCCAGAGAAACTGGGATAACTTCTTGAAAAGGTCAGTTGATTAGCAAACTTAATTCCATCTGCTACAACTACTCAACCCTGCCTTATAGCACAAAAGCAGGCATTTTTTTATTTACATAAATAACTGAGCATGGCTTTGTTCCAATAGAATTTTATTTATAAAGATAAGAATTAGGCCAGGTTTGGCCCACATGTCACAGACTGCCTGCCAATCTCTGCTCTACGGATATATATTTTCTCCTAAATTTTTTAAAGAGATCAGATTACGTAAAGCAATAATTACAACACTATATTTTGAGTATATATTATATATAACATTGAGTGTGTATTATATATTTAGATGTATTATATATTGAGTATATATTACATATTTAGATGTAATATATTTGAAAATAGTACAAAGGAAGAGAAAAGGAATAGAGCTATATGTAAGAAAGATGCCATATTTTACTGAAATTAGTATTAATTGAAGTAGATTGGGTTAAATTAAGATGCATATTGTAATCCCTAGAGCAACATCTAAGAAAACTAAAATACAGTAAAAAGTGAACAAAGGAATTAAAATGGTACATAGAAAGTATCTCTTCAATTAAGAAAGAGGAACACAAAAGACTTGAGACTCCTAGAAAACCAATAAAAAAAGTCAGACATAAATCCAACTATTTCGATAATAACATTAAAATAAGACTACATTAAGCTACTATTATGTGCCTATAAAAATGACTAAATTTCAAAATACAATTCCAAATGCTGGAGGACTATGGCTAAAAGAAATCTATCACACACTCCTGGTAGGAGTATAAATTATTTCAACCACTTTGAAAACCTTTTGAATATTTTCTACTCAGGGTGAAGATGTGCATATCCTGTGATCAGTAATTTTAATTCTTTGGTATATACATAACAGAAATGTGTGCACCTATGTACCAAGATATAGCAATAGTTATAGCAGTATTATTTATAAAGGCCCCAAGGTGGAAACAACCCAAATGAGTTAATGGTGAATAAATTGAAGTATATTCTACCAATAGATTTCTACATAACAATTGAAATGAACTACAACTATACTTAACGTGGATTATCTCACTAATATAAAAAAGTATAAAAAGGCAGATTCAAAATAATACATACTTTATGCCATTCACATGAAGTTTGAAACCAGGCAAAAATAAAGCTAGGCTAGAATTTTTAAGAATGCATGCTTAGTTGGTAAAACTAGAAAGAAAAGTAAGGTTTAATTACCTAAAAGTCAAGATAGAGGTTTCCTTTAGAGGGAAGGAATAGGTAATAATTGAGAGATATCATGAGAAGGGAATTCTGGAATGGTGGCATCTGTTCATGTTCAAGAAAAACATGGTTATTTTTATTATAAAATTCTATAAATATGCTAAAACTGAAAGTGATTCAATAGGAATTAAAAGAGTGGGTTGAGGTGGGGAGTGAAGACAAATGGCATTTTAACTTTTTACCCTGTAAACATCAATATTGCCTGTATTATTTAAAAAAAATGTGATTATTACTAATATGAGTTTAAGAAAATGACATATTTGTAAGAGATTAATTTTTTTTCCAGAGTCCACGTAATGAAGATTCTCTAACACCTACAGAAGAAGCTGAGAGCACTTTTTAAAAACTTGAAATGTAAGATTTTTCCTGGTGCTGATTCCTGATATGGGCCCTAATGTTATCTCTGTATAACAAAGCTGCTACAAAGCCCAGAGATTTAGTGCAAAAGAAAATACAAAAAAAAAATGGATTTTTTTCCTCAGTATTCAAGAAATGTCTCTGCACATGTTTTTGTAGGTTCCAAGGAGAGAGCTTTTTCCTATTTAAATATGAAATTATTAAGAGGAAGAATTTGTTATCTAGGTATCCTAAGTAGCTGTCAACTTTCTATAATGAAGCTTTTGTAAGAGACAACAAAAAAAAGATTTGTGATTTTCTTTAAATCACTTGCTATAAATATCTGGAGTGTGATTTTGTAGAATTCTTGGCAAACTTGAAATAATTTATGTCCCTACAGATAAAGAGCACATTTCACAGTCTGAGCTTTTTATACCTGAACTAGCTTCTGCTGAGAAAAGAGTGAATCAAAAGGCCTCTGATTCATATTCCCTTCAGTGTTCATCTTTGGCCTCTCCTTGCCTCATTAAAGTTCCTTCCTACCCAAAAGTCTCTGCTGTCTTTCTTCCCCTTTCATTCCCCTTGCTTCTTATTCCCTGTCATTGCTTAGATCATCTGTTCAATTGCTTCTCAAAGCAAACAAACTGCCCTTCCACAATAAGGAGAATTTCCTGGGATATCTGTTCTGAATTCAGATTCACCCTCCACTCCTGTGTGGAACATTCCTTCAAAAAGCCTTGGATCAGTAGCAATAATCATGCCAGTGGGTACATGTAGCTCTCTTTTAAGAGTTCTGTTTCTTGTTGGTTTGTTTTCTACCATTGTCTTTCAAGATGCTTTATCAACTGTAATCTAATACTGTAAATTAAGATTGCTTCCTTCTAAGAAGTCCAGTGCCTAGTTCATTTATTTCAGTTCAGCTCACATTGAGTGTCTACTATTTGCCAGTGGATATATTAAACCCTGGAGTATTAAAGAATAATAAGGCACCTGTTCTAGGGGAGAGAAAAAACAGGTAACAAAACAAGACTATGCAGTGTGATGCAAGCATTAACAGAGGTAAGAACAAATAGATGTAGCACAGAAGAGATAATGATCCTGTTGGGAAATAAGAGAGCCTACAGTATTAGTGAAGGATATGCTCTCTTAGAAGGTGATTAATAGGAATTTACCAAGCAAATTGGAAGGTGGGGAGGGTGTTTCAAATAGAAGAATTAGCTCATGCAAAAGATAATCAATTAAAATATAAGAACTATAACTTGCTGACAGTAGAGAGTCATTGAAGAGTTTTAAGTAGGGAGCTTATCGACTCAGGTTTACATTTGTGGAAAAGTATGAAAGGGGAATGCATTGGAAAGAATAAATTTGAGAAGAGCAGCTGGAGACTGGAAGACAATAATGGATAACCATCACAATTACTCAAACAAGAAATGAAAAAGAGGAAGTTTTAAAATGGTTGATTAAATGTAAGCTGTGAAGGTTAAGAATCTAAAGGAAGCCCACAGTTTCTGGATTCGGTGGCAGCTGCAGTGATACAAAATGTTGAAGACAGCAGGATTGAGGACTGATCAATTCACTTTTGGATAAGTTGAGTTTGAGTTAACTATGGGATGTCCATTAAGCAGTTGAAAATACATATCTGTAGGTTAGGAGAAGGGGTAACTAGAGAGATGGATTTGGTTGGTAATTAAAGTATGGAAATGGGAGGATTTCCATTTCCAGCAAATCAGGGCTAGCTTCTTGAAGCCCACATCTCCTACAAAGAACAATAAAGCAAGGCAAAATTTTGAAAAATTTGTATTTTTAAAGTTGTTGATGATTTAGGATTTAAGGGAGCTAAGATCACAGAGATGAAGCCAAGAAGTGATCCTGACTTTTGGCACAGCTTTCCCCCAAGAGAGAATCACACTCATCAGATGAGGTTAAGCTAAGCAGAGACTCCAGTATTCTCACAGAGTTTCAAAACTAGTAACAGGAGTTCAGGCTCACCAAGTGGTAAGAAGTTTGTAAACACCCAGGACTTTTGGAAGGGCTATATCCTAGCGGTAAAGGTGAGCAAAAATGGGCAATACCTCTAATATACTAATGCCCAGCTCCAAAACAGCTCAAAGACTGTGTTAAAGCAAACTTCCCCAAACCTAATATTCTACCAAAGATGAATCAGCTCAGGAAGAGGATAGCATTACTGAGACCCTAAGGTTATCATGACAATTTTCATACACAGTGTCTGGAATTATGAGTGAAACAAGAATTGACTTCAATTTGAGGAAATGACACAGACCTACAATAGATCTAAATAAGAGAATTACCAAATTTGGACTTTAAAAGAAGTGTAACGATTATGTGCAAAAAGTTAAATGATAAGGTTTTGGCAAAGAAATGAAAATCGTAAACATGAATCAACTAGACATAACTGAAACAAAAATTAGTGAGCCATAAGATAGAGCAGAAAGAAAAATCAGGCTGAACCATGGACAGATAAAATGATAGAAAATACAAAGGGGTGGGATAAGTAAGATAAATGTGGTACTGAAGAAAAGTCCAATATTGTGTATTTGTAATTTCAGAAGGAGAGTGGAGATAAAAGTAATATTTGAAGAGACAATGTCTGAGAATTTTCCCAAGCTGATAAAAGAATGACAATTTGCAGATTCAAGAAGGGCTACAAATTCTAAGCTAAAAAAGTACCAAGAAACCCACACCTATGAATATGATTGTAAAATTGCATAAAGCCAACCACAGAGAAAAAAGCACATGAGGAGGAAAGAGAGGATGCCTTCAGAAAAACAGCAATAAAAAGAATGGCAGTAGGTAGGGCAAGATGGTGGCATAGATAGGTGTGGAATTTAACTAGTAAATAGCCAGGAACAACTAGGAAATAATCTGGAATAACTGTTAGAGGACAATTGTGACTGTTCACACATCATACACCAGCCCGGAATAGATGGAATGGCTGAGATCACAGCATAAAAGCTGTAAGTAAAAATTGTGCAACCAGTGCCCCTCCCCCACTGGCACCTCAGGTGGAGCTGCAAAACTTTGCCATAGAAGAAAGAAGCAGTCCCTGCTGGGAGGAAGGGAGTGTAGCTCAGCCAAGCTCCAACTGCAATTTTAACTAACAGATGTGGACTGCTGAATACAAGCTACAGCACAGATAAACCCCTTACAAGCAGCAAAATACCCTGAGGTCACTCCCAGTGGAGAGAAGGTGGGGCTGATGGAAAAGAATACAGAGGCTTTTGGAGACAGCTGAGCTTAGAATATTGGAAAATGGCTGTGTCCCAAGAAAAGGAGCATGGAAGACCTGGTACTATCTCTGGCTGACAAGCAAAACTGGGGGGCCAGGGACTGCCTCTGAAAGGGGACTTTCTCCTTTTTTTCTCTCTCAATCTGAGTGGCTCAGCAGAGAAAGCCTCAGGCATTTTAAGTTCTCAGTGTGCTGACCCAGGCAGGGGTGGAGTTAACAGAGAGAGACAAAGGAGTAATTCAAATGCAGAAGATAACTCCCTAAGTAGTGGATCTTCCCTAAGAGGCATGGGGCAGGGCCCAGCTCAAGTGGCTGCCCATCCTTCAGAACTCAGACTCCAGGGCCTGGGAGAAAACAATCAAACCAGAAACAACTTAAGCTTGGCTTCTGATACCCTCAGTCTCTGGTCAGGACAGGGTCTGCTGAGAATTCAAGGGACCACACCTCTTTACACCAGTGGAGAGCAATGGGCTGAGGCATCACCTGCTGGGCAGGTCAGGAAAAGCAAGCATCTAGAGGCCTCACAGGAAAGTCTGTCAATCTTCTAGAATACCCCCTCAGGGAAACCTGATACTGATTACAGCCTCCTCCTGAGACCTGAGCCTGTTCTGGTCTGGGAAAATCTGATTGGGGTAATTAAGGAAACCAGATGCCTAGATGACAAAAAACTACAACTCACACTCAGAAAAATGAATATATGGCCCAGTCAAAGGAACAAACTTACACATCAAGTGAGATACAGGAATTGAAACAACTAATTGAAGATCTTCAAATAAATGTGCTAAAACAATTCAAAAACCAATTCAGTGAGTTGAGGGAAGATAAGGAAGGATATAAAGCATTGGGTGAACATAAGGAAGAACTTGAAAGTTTGAAAAAACAATTGGCAGAACCTGTGGAAATGAAAAGCACAACACAAGAGATGGAAAACACAATGGAGACATACAGCAGCAGATTTGAAGGGGCAGAAGAAAACGTTCATAAACTGGAGAACAGGACACCTGAAATCCTACACACATAAAAAAAAAATAGGGAAAAGAATGGAAAAATATGAGCAACATCTCAGGGAATTCAATGACAACATGAAATGTATGAATGTATGTGTCACAGGTGTCCCAGAAGGAGAAGAGAATGGGAATGGGGTAGCAGCAATAATGGAGGAAATAATCACTGAAAATTTCCCATCTCTTATGAAAAACATAAAATTATAGATCCAGGAAGTACGGTGTACCCCAAACAAAATAGATCTGAATAGACCTACACCAAGATACTTAATAATCAGATTACCAAACATCAAAGATAAGGAGAGAATCCTGAAAGCAGCAAAAGAAAAGCAATCCATCACATACAAGGGAAGCTTGATAAGACTGTGCAGATTTCCCAGTAGAAACTGTGGAGGCAAGAAGGAAATGGGGTGATATATTTAAGATACTGAAAGAGAAAAAACAACAACCAAGAATCCTATATCCAGCAAAACTATCCTTCAAATATGAGGGAGAGTTCAAAATATTCTCTGACAGACAATGAAAGAGTTTGTGAACAAGATACCTGCTCTACAGGAAATATTAATGGGAGCACTACAGACAGATAGGAAAAGATGGGAGTGAGAGGTTTGGAGCACAATTTTGGGTGATGGTAGCACAATAATGTAAGTACACTGATAAAGATGGCTATGAGTATGGTTGAAAGAGGAGGATTGGGGGCATGTGGGACAGCAGAAGGAAAGAGGGAAGATAAAGACTGGGGCTGTATAACTTAGTGAAACCTAGAGCAGTCAATGATTGTGATAAAAGGTACAAATATGTTTTTACATGAGGGATAACAAATGAATGGCAACCTTGCAAAGTGTTAAAAATGGGGGTGGTATTCGGGGGAAATACAGTCAATGCAAGCTAGAGTCTATAGTTAAAAGAAACATTGCATTATGCTTCCTTTGATGTAACAAAGGCAATATACTAAAGCTAAATGACTATAAGAGGGGGATACAAGAGTGGAGTATGGGATTCTTAGCATTGGTGATATTGTCTGACTTTTCTATTGTACTTTATTTTTTCATCTTTTAGTGCTTTTTAGCTGTCATTTTTTTCTTTTTCTTTCATCTTTCTACTTTTTTGACTCTTCCTCTTTCTTTGTGGAAGAAATGGAAATGCCCTTAGATAGATAGTGGTGGTGGTGGTGAATGTATAACTATGTGATTATACAGGGAACAATTGAGTGTTTACTTAGGATGGAATATATGGTGGATGAATAAAAAAGTCTTAAAAAAAACAGGTTGATGGATGAAACTTGAGGAGATTATGTTGAGTGAAATAAGTCAGACGCAAAAGGACAAATATTGTATAATCTCACTGATATGAACTAATTATAATATGTAAACTCATAGACATGAAATATAAGTTACCAGGATATAGAATGAGGCTAAAAAATGGGGAGTCATTGCTTAATATGTGCAGAATGTGTTTAAATAGGTTGAACTTAAGCATTTGGAAATGGACAGAGGTGACAGTAGCATGTTATTGTGAGAATAACAGTGCTGAATGGTGTGTGAATGTGGTGGAAAGGGGAAGTTTAGAGTCATGTATGTCCAGAAGGAAATTTGGAGGTTAAAACATGGGAATGGTGGACAATGTCTGTAATTAACTATACAAATATTAGAAATTTCTTTAATGAACTAGAAGAAATATATGACACTATTACTAGAAGTTAATAATAGAGGGATATATGGGGGAAAATCTGCCTATTGCAAACTATGTACTACAGTTAGTAGTATTTGAATATTATTTCAACAGTAACAAATGTACTATACCAATACTATGAATCAATAATGGGGGGGATAGGGGTATGGGATGATTTGAGTTTTCTTTCTTATTTTTATTTGTTTTCTGGAGTAAAGAAACTTCTAAAACTGAAAAAAAATTAATTGTGATGATGAATTCACAACCATATAATGGTACCATGAACAATTGATTGTACACTTTGGATGACTGTATCATATGTGAATAATCTCAATAAAATTGAATAAAGAAAAAAATGGCAACTGCGAATGTGGTTAAAAGGGGGTATTTTAAGGTGTATATATGTTATGAGAATGAAGTTTTTAAAAAACCGTAGGACTGTACAACACAAACAGTGAACCCTAAACTAAACTATGGACTGTAGTTAATGGTTCAATTTTAGTAATGTTTTATCAGTTGCAACAAAGGTACCACACTAATGCAAAGTGTTAATAATCAGGAAAACTGGGTGTGAGGAGGAGTTATATGGGAACTCTATATTCTGCATGATTTTTCTCTAAACCTACAGCTTCTCTAAAAATGTTTTTTTAACTAATGAGCAGCCAAAGGTCTCACAAGTGTGGCCCTCACTTGTTCAATGAAAAGCAAGGGAAAAGCTTACAGCTGAATTGTTGACAAAAGCAGTGCAAACAAAATGGCAATGGGATTAGTGAAAATTATTGCCAATGTACAATTACAGAACAGAAATTATACAGTAGCTGAGAGAGGAGCTGCAAGTTACAGAGACATTTTGGAGATGACCTTCAAAAGCAGACTTTTGCTCCGGAGAAGCTAAGAGAGGACAAGTGCCCCAAGAGCACCTGAGAGTGACATTTTGAAGAGAAGTTGCAGCCTACAGAGGAATGTCCTGGGAGAAAGCCATTTTGGAACCAGAACTCCGGAGCAGACACCAGCTACGTGCCTTCCTAGCTAATAGAGATTTTCCAGACACCATTGGCCATCCTTCAGTGAAGGTATCCTATTGTTGATGCATTACCTTGGACACTTTATGTTACAGCCTTCAGACTGTAACTATGTAACCAAAAAACTCACCTTTTATAAAAGCCAATCCATTTCTGATATTTTGCACCCCAGTAACACTAGCAAACACGAACAGGGACAAAGAATAAAATCAAGAATGTTAATACAAATTTACCTTGTAGGCTCTCTTGGCTAGAAAGAAAGGCTCCCAAGAATCCTAAGGATGTGAGACATAAATGAATGAGAACTTTTGGGGTTCTAGAATGAGGTTAGGTGTGCTTAGCTCATGGAAGATAAGTGAAAAATTTTGACCATAAGGCAGACCCTGATGGATTGCACACATAGCCACAAATATTTCTCCTCTCTGTATCCATGGCCCCCTTGTCATGGGATAATTTTCTTTCTGTCCCCGAAACATCCTTTTGTATTTCCTTCACTGCAAGTCTGCACCTGAAAATGCTCTCAGTTTTTGTTTTACTGAAAATGTCCTCACTTTTCTTCATTTTTGAAGCATGGTTTTACTCAGTTATAGTATCATACCTTGGAAATTATTTCCTTTCAGTAATTTGAAGTTATCACCCTACTGACCTGTATTTAATTGTTCATGTTGACAAGTTGGCTATTAGCCTTACTGTTACTCATTGAGGAATTTGGGGATTCTTTTGAGATTTTCACATTGTGCCAGTTTGATTGTATTATGTACCCCAAAATGCCATTATCTTTGATGAAATCTTGTGTGGGCAGACTTATGAGTATTGATTAGATTGTAATTCTTTGATTGAGTGTTGCCATGGAGATGTGACCCACCGAACTGTAGGTGCTAACTCTGATTTGGTAATTTCCATGGACGTGTGGCCCCTGCCCATTCAGCATGATTAGTTTACTAGAGTATAAGTTCAGACAGAAGGAGCGAGCTTGCTACAGCCAAGAGGGATGCTTTGAAGAACATACAGGAGCTGAGAGAGGAGCTTCAGCTTACAGAGACATTTTGGAGATGGCCTTTGAAAGCAGACTTTTGCTCCAGAGATGCTAAGAGAGAACAACTGCCCCAAGAGCAACTAAGAGTGACATTTTGGAGAGAAGCTGAAACCTAGGGAGGAACATCCTGGGAGAAAGCTGTTTTGAAACCAGAACTCTGGAGCAAACGCCAGCCACGTGCCTTCCCAGCTAACAGAGGTTTTCCAGATTCCATTGGCCTTTCTCCAGTGAAGGTACCCAATTGTTGATGTGTTACCTTGGACACTTTATGGCCTTACGACTGTAACTTTGTAACCAAATAAACCCCCTTTATAAAAGCCAATCCATTTCTGGTGTTTTGCATTCTGTCAGCATTAGCAAATAACAGTGATGCATGTCAGTCTCTGAGGCAAGCCTCTGTTCTATTAATTAATAAAATGCACAGCTAACAGGTGGCTACAAGTGTAGATATGGAATAGTTTTTATATGCCTGATTACTTCAAAAGAGGGTGAGTGGAGAAAAAGGGAACAGATAATAGACATATAGGACAATATCAGATTTAAGCACAAGTATATCAAAATGGGTAAAAAAAAAAAAGATCTAATTCCATGCTGCTAAAAAGAGACATAAATATAACAAATGTGTGGCAAGACTTTTGCAGAAAAAAACCATAAAACTGCACTGGGTATAATCAAGAATAAATGGAGAGATATGTTTATGGATTTTTAAAGGCTTAATATTGTAAAGGTGTCAATTCTCTTCAAATTTTCTGTAACTGTAATGAAATTCCAATAAAATTCACAGTTGGTTATTTTATGGAAATTAGCAAACTGGTTCTCAAATGTATATGGAACTGCAAAGGGCTAATAAAAACAAAAACAATCCTAATGAAGGAAGCTGAAAGATTTAAAATATCAAGTATCAAGATTCACTTTAAAGCTACTGGAATTAAAATTGTCTGGTATTGGCATAAAAACAAACATATGCCAACACAGAATATAGAGACCAGAAAAAGAACCACAAATATATGGTTAGATGATGTATGACAAAGTCGATACTGCAGTGCATTAGGGATTGAACAATGTTTTCAATAAAGAGTGTTAGATCAACTTAATATCCACAAATGAACAAAAGATCCTTAACCTCTACCTGACACCATACACAAAAATCAATTTCAGATGGTTCAAAGTACTAATGTAAACAGTAGAACAATAAAGCTTTTATCATATAACATAGGAGTATATATTCATTACATTTGGGTTGGAAAAAAGTTTTTTAACAGAACACACAAAAGACCCTCAAAGAGAAAACAAAATGGACTACATCAATATTTGAAATGGTTGTTTTTTTCTACTCTTAGCTTCTCCTAGATTAATAGCGGCTCCACCTTTGAAAATCATTTGTAGTAAAGTACAAATGACTGATAGCAGATCAACCACTGTTCCAACAGGAGAAAGAATGAAACAAAGAGTAAAAATGTGTAACAAAATGGGAGAAATACAAAGGACTTTTAGGTATGAGTTTTAGGCTGGAGGAATATGAAATCAATAAACACACTTATTTACCAAACAGACCCAAAACTTTTGGGTTTTATTCATAACATATGTGGCAGAGGGTAGGAAGTGTTTGTCAATAAAGAGTATAGTAACTGGAGGTATAAAAAACAAAAACAAAAAAACTTCCCAGAAGGACGTGTTGATAGAAAAACAAGCAAAGGAAAAGAAGAAACGCTGAGATAATTTGACAATAACCCCTCTGTTTTATTAATTACTCAAATTTTCAATGACTCAGACTACCGAGACAGACATTAAACACACATTTTAAGAAAACAAATTGTTTTCAACCATTAAATATTGAGTCACCTTTTAATGAAAAAGGACAGATTAACACTAGCCAAGAAAATAAAGATAATGGCATCTCCCTGCTTACCCAACTTTTTCAGATTCATACATTCAGAGAGATTGAATCACAATGTTTTCATATTGCAAGGGCAACTTGACCTTATCTGACCAAGGGAAAAACACCATAGTATGTTTGCAGAACAGCAAGAGGCTCTGTGTCTATGAAGAGAATGTGGTGACTAAGGCTGGGCAGGTGGACATGGGCAGGTCATGATGTCTCTAGAATGACATGCTAAGTTACTGGAATTGCACCCTGTAAGTGATGGAGTACTGTGGAAGCATAAGTAGAATCATGATTAGACATGTAGCAGGTACACTGAGGATGGAAGTGAGAAGGCTGTTATGCTAAAAGCAGGTTGTCTGGGTTAGAAGATATCTGCAGTGTTCCAGGAGAGGGGTGATGCTGAAACTAGAAGAGTCAGGAGAGGAAGACAAGGAGGAAATTTTTGAACTATATTTAGGAACTAAATAATTTGGAGATTGATTCAGTTTGGGAGTGACTCCAATGCTCTGATCTGGGTAGTTAGCTAAATAGTGATGCTATTAATTGGAGTGGAGGAAATAGAAAAAGCTTAATGGGAGAACGATGAGTCCATATCAGGTTACATTTTTATCTGGGGTGATTTCGGATAATCCATACAGAAACATTTAGTAGGCAGCAAGATATAGGAGTCTAGGAATCCAGGAGAGAGTTCTAAGATGGGAAATTTAGCCTTGGAGATGATTCATAAGGTTGTCGTACAAGCTATATGTGCCAGCGGCCCAGAGTCAACAATCCGAATGTCTACAAGAAACCGTGGGAAACGATCCACAGTGGTGGCCAAGCCCCATCCAGCGGCCCTCAAAATCAAGACTTAATAAATCAAATCACAGCATTAACTAAACAAAAACGCTTCAAGTTTGTAGACTAAATTGTTAAATTTAGTCCAAAGGTTATTCAATTTGTGTCTACTGTCTCAATTGTACAAAAATAAAAACATCGAAGGAAAAGGGAAGATAAACGTTTTCCCCAAACACACATCTATCTAATAAAAGAGAGTAAGAACTAGAGCTCAGCTGTGCCGACCAGTGTTCTTTCCTCTTCACCTTGTGGGGATTAAAGACGGAGAGATTTATGGTGATGTTAACCTAGAAAACAATGTGGCCAAGAAGTCATTTGCCTGATGGCAATGCCCGCACAGGCAGCCAGGGCAGCAGCCCGCGACTTCCTCCCGCTGGGTTTGTGCAACTCCGCAGACAGACTGTGATGCTGACAAAGCCAGGAAAGGGTAGCATCTGTGCCAGCTCCCTCCCTCCCCGCCGTCCTGGGGGTTGTCGCCGCAGCCGAGCTTCCGCGCCCTGCCGCGCCGCAGGTGTCCGCGAGGGTCTCCACGCTCAGCGCCCGCAGCCGCCGCGCTCTCCGCCGCAATCGGGGCGTTAGAGCCGCGCGAGGGGCGGGAGCGGCGACCGAGGGAGCGGCGCCCACCGGGGAGGTCGGGCAGGAGCTGCTGCCTGGTGTCCCGGAGCCTGGAGGTCAGGGACTAAGGGAGTCACCTGCAGGATTGCGCCCCTCTGGTCCTGCGATCACGTGAGTGTAGCGAGCCCTGGCCACGCTGGCACGGGGCCGGAGGGCAGGCGTTCCCAACGCCATTTCGTCTTAGTTGAGTTTCAGTATTATACCAGTTTCTCTTATTTGCTCCTAAATACAGCCCTACATGTTTTTTGCTTATGAGGAAACAGACATAGAAGGATTAGACAATAGGGCCTAGGTCATACTGTAACTGGAAAAGGGCAAGATTTGAAATTTTTGCCTCTTTCCCCTGTATTGTTTCCCATTTTCTCAATTTCAAGCATCAGTGGACAATCTCACGGTCAACTTAGCCTTAAGAATTCATAGTTTATGTAATTAGAAGGAAAAATTAATAAGTGAAGAATTTGAAGACAGGGACTTAGACCTCAGATATGGTTTTAGATAAGAAGTGAAGAAAAAAAGAAAAAAATTATCAGACATTGGAGATGCAGGAAAGTAGATTGTCAGAACCATGGGGTGGGGTTTAGAAAAAAAGATGAGTGTTAAAGAAAAGACTCTGGTTGGAATAAAAGCAAACGATCGCTTACTAGTTTTGGTAAACTGAAGATATATCTAGTGTAAATATATTTGTATGTTCACATAATGTAAGGGCAAGAAGGCAGGCAGGTTTGAGAAAGAAATTGGAACTCCATCTCTGCACTTCTCCAGGTGGCCTCTCTATTCTCCCTCTCAAAACTTGCTGTGTCAACAATGCCATCCATTAGGATAGAACACCGCAGTGCTGCGCTGCTCCTAAGGTTTTACCCCTTCTCTCCAGGAGACCAGCCCAGACAATCTGGGAAAGAATGTGTCATGGCCCCATCTTGAGTTGTTCCTCACTCTTGGCCCAATCAGCTAGGATCCAGGAATAATTCTCATGTATATTAAATGTGGATGCTAGGGAGGAGTTACGCAGAAATCCTAAA
Organism: Bradypus variegatus; assembly: GCA_004027775.1. Taxonomy (NCBI): domain Eukaryota; kingdom Metazoa; phylum Chordata; class Mammalia; order Pilosa; family Bradypodidae; genus Bradypus; species Bradypus variegatus. The sequence goes on from PVKY010004193.1 coordinate 14,321, forward strand.
GGTTATCTGCAGTTTCAATGATAGATATCTGTGAGTTGTAATTGCCGTTTCTCTTGAGTGCTCTCCCTACATTTGTATAGGTCCCTAGCCTGTGAAACCCACATTTTGAAAGCAGAATACATAACACTCTATTTTCCAGCCTCCCCTGCATCCTACAAAGGCATGTGGTATAGGCTTTGCCTATCAGGCACCCCTGCACCAGTCTTTGATTTGGACGGAAACAACAGGGAGTATGAGAACAAATCACAGCAACCAAGAGTCCAAATTTTCTGACCCTGGTAATTTGGGGATATTGGTAATTTCTGGGGAAAGGGGAATTGATATGATCAGGGCAGCCACCACTTACTATTTACCACAGCTTAATTTAAGGTTAGCAAATGAGCAAAACTATTTGAGAGGTAACCTTTGGATTTTGTCAGAATAATACGAATGGTTTGTTGTAGAAATATCCCTTGGGATTGAAAAATAGTGAAAAATGAGCAACTGTAGAATTAAATGTTGATCTCATCTTTAAGTATCTTAACCCCTCCCCCAATAATTAATTATCTCCATATTTCTCTACAGAAAACAAGAACAGTTATCCTCTCATTTCTCTGTTGCATCTTTGTGAAAATGGAAGGAGATCGTATATGGATAAGAAAGGAAATAAGGATGTTGGGGGTAAGAACTAAATGCTAAATGAGTAAATAAATGACTATACTATTGCAATTTCTGAACATAAAAGGAAGATACTTAAACTATTTCTATTATGAACTCTCCCAATGAAGGAAAGTTGATGAAAATGCCCTGAAGTGGTATTTGGCACCTGCATTTTCAACTGGCACCATGAATATATATACTGTAAATCAGGGCTTAAGTTAAATGAAGCAGAGATTATGAGTCTATCATCACATTTAAATAACCCAACAGCAACACAACCTACTTGTTGTCCCAGAAAATAGATACCCTTAGTCTAGAAACCGGTAAGAAATCCTTTTTTGATATATATAAGTGACTTCAAGTTAAGCTGATGGCGTGGTCTTAAATGAGGTGGTCAGATTGTGGCACTCTATTTAGCAAGGCTGTAGACATAGACCATACAGCAGACAAAAGAGCTTTGTGGACCACGGTCAGGATATCACTGTGATCTTGACATCATCTCCCATCCATGCCACTGTTTTCCCATAGTCACTGCCCATCAAATCTAGTAAATTATATCCTTTTGCATTATCTACCCATATTGTTGGATGATGGAACCAGATTAAGACTCACACCAACAGGATTAAAGCTTGGTCCAAGAAACTCCCCAACATCTCAAATCATCTGTTGCCTCCCCTTATTTAAGGTTTAGTCCTCTACCAGAGCTATACTAAAACCTTACATAAAGCAGACGGAGACTCCAACATTTTCCTCTCCTCATTCCCTATCCAGTGGTATTAAGGATCTGGATTCCCAGCTCTCTTGACCACTTATCTAGTCTAGGTATTGGGTAGGAATAGTTGAAGTGTGTCTGAGAATAAATAGGTCGGTAAGTGGCCACACTGCTGTTCTTCTAGTGAGATCCACCATTATCCAAAAATGCAAAGAGCTCAGGTCCCATTTCATCCAATGAATGGCATAGTGTGAATTTCCTGAATTTTTCCTTTTGTCTCATATATTCCATACTGGGTGCTCTGGAAGCCTGCAACCCGGAAACACTAACAGGCACAGACAAAACAGAAAAAAATACCCAAGAAAAGCTTATTCTCTCTAGCCATAGATCCAGGAAAGGGGCAGCCTAGCAAGACTTTTAACAATAACCACCATACTCCAGCCAAACATATTAAAAACTGAGGCTCCACTCCCATGTCATTAAGCAAAGACCATGTGGGAGCCTAGATTCCACCATCACCTGGCTGTAAGAAGGCACCCAGAGTGGTGTCAGAGGAGATGGAGTGGGAAGTTAGGACTTTCTCCACCTCCCAGCAGTAATGAGCCCCCTACACCTGCTTTCACAGTGTCAGTAGAGGCCACATGGTAGAACAGAAAGGAGGTGACCCTCTTCTAACCATCCAGGGTACTGTCAAGTGGAAGCCTAGTGGAGAACTTGAACCCCCACCCCCACCTCAACAATAATACCCCCCCACAGACACACAGGCTGTCAATGGACACTGAGTGGGGAATCCAGTCTTCCACCCCCACCTGGCAGTAACAAGACTGTGCCCCCTTGCCCTTGGCACCACAGTGTCAGAGAAGATAAGCTGAAACAGAAGATTTAATTAAGTACTATCCTGAGTCTCCTAATATAATACCCCAAAGATCCAGGATACAATTTATAATCACTTACCATACAAAGAACCAGGTAAATCTCAACTTGCATAAGAAAAGACAATCAACAGGTGGTACCAAAGCAAAGATGACACAGATCTTATCTGACAAGGATTTGAAAGCATCCTCCAAAAAAAAAATAGTTTCAATGAGCAATTACAAACATGCTTCAAACAAATGAATAAATAGAAAGTCTCAGCAAAGAAATGAAAGATATAAAAAAGAACCAAATGGGCATTTTAGAACTGGAAAATACGATAAAAAAATTTTAAACTCACTGGATAGATTCAACAACAGAATGGAGAATACAGAAATGAGAATTGGTAAATTTGAATATAGAACAAGAAAAACTACCCATTTGAACAACAGAGAGTAAACTAAAAAAAATAATAATGACAGAACCTCGGGAAGTTGTGGGGTCATAACAAAATATCTAACATTCGTGACAATGGAGGCCTGAAAGAAAAGGATGAAGGGAAGGGCTGAAAAATTATTCAAAGAAACAATGGCTGAAATTTTCTCAAATTTGACAAAAGACATAAATCTACAGATTTAAGGTGCTGAGAGAACTCCAAACAAGATAAACCAAAAGAAATTCATGCCAAGACACATCATAATCAAACATCTGAAAACTAAAGGAAAAGAAAAATCTGGAAAATAATAAAGGAGAAACAACTTCTTACCTGCAGAGGAAATACTATTGGAATGACAGGGATTTCTCATCAAAAGTGGATCAGGTGAACCTAAGATGGCAGCTAGGTGCGACAGGGCAAAAAAACACCTCCGTGAAAAATACTAGATAAAAACCAGAAAGTGACCCAGAACACCAGTTCCAGCATAGCACCAGCTGGACAAGATATGCTAAAACCACAGGGAACGTGCACTTGGTAAAACCGGGAGTCTGCATTCTGACATGAGTGAGTGAGCTGGCTGAAAGTCCTGTGACCATGCTGCAGTGTGGGGAAACTGCAGGTTGGCATTTGGAGATGGACTAGTTCTTTAAAAAAAAAAAAATGGGGAGCGGCTGCAGATATTGCACAGTGATGCATTGCAGGAGCAGTCTGTAGCCAATGCCTCGGTGTCTGGCATGGAGGATAGCCCTCCCCACACGTGCTGCTGATTGTCCTGGGGACAGAGGGACAGAGCGGAGAGCCAAAAGGAGAAAGAAACCGCACCCCTGCAGCCGGCTTCCCAGCCTGCTAGCAGCACTCCTGCCCAGGGCCGTACCCACAGCCCAGAGCTGCACCAGGAAACCCAGTCTGATGGGGAGCGTATCCCATGGCACTGCACACATGCCACAATATCGGCTGTGGACAGTGGCCTTTGGTGCACCACAGCTAGTTGTCCTGGAGCCGGGAAGGTGGAGCTGTGCGAAAAGGGGGAGGGGCCATTTTGCTGGAAGTGCCCCTGCACAACCCAGAAGCCTGGGGCTTCCCTTGAGGGAAGTCACGCACTTGTGACATAGCACAGCCTTCCCTTGGCAGAGGTCCTAGAAGATCACAGCTATCAAGCAAAGCAAATGCCAAGAGGCCAAAAACAACAGAAAATCTTAAAGCATATGATAAAAACAGCCAATATGGAGAACCCAATCCCAAACACCCAAATCAAATGATTAGAGGAGACACAGTACTTGGAGCAGTTAATCAAAGGACTACAGTCAAAGAATGAGAGCATGGTACAGGATATCAAGGACATAAAGAAGACCCTAGAATAGCATAAAGAAGAAATTACAAGAGTAAATAAAAAAATAGAAGATCTTATGGAAATAAAAGAAACTGTTAGCCAAATTAAAAAGACTCTGGATACTCATAATACAAGATTAGAGGAAGTTGAACAATGACTCAGTGTCCTAGAGGACCACAGAACAGAAAATGAAATAACAAAAGAAATAATGGAGAAAAAAATTGAAAAAATTGAAATGGATCTCAGAGATACAATAGATAAAATAAAACATCCAAATTTAAGACTAATTGGTGTCCCAGAAGGGGAAAAGAAGGGTAAAGGTCTAGAAAGAGTATTCAAAGAAATTGTTGGGGAAAATTTCCCAAACCTTCTACACAATATAAATACACAAAGCATAAATGCCCAGCAAACTCCAAATAGAATAAATCCAAATAAACCCACTCCAAGACATATTCTGATCAGACTCTCAAATATGGAAGAGAAGGAGCAAGTTCTGAAAGCAGCAAGAGAAAAGCAATTCACCACATACAAAGGAATAAGACTAAGTAGTGACTACTCAGTGGCCACCATGGAGGCGAGAAGGCAGTGCCATGACATATTTAAAATTCTGAGAGAGAAAAATTTCCAACCATGAATACTTTATCCAGCAAAACTCTCCTTCAAATTTGAGGGAGAGCTTAAATTCTTCACAGACAAACAAATGCTGAGAGATTTTGCCAAAAAAAGACCTGCCCTACTTCAGATACTAAAGAGAGCTCTACCGACAGAGAAACAAAGAAAGGAGAGATATAGAGAATTGTAACAGACATACATAGAACATTACATCCCAAATCACCAGGATGCACATTTTTCTCTAGTGTTCACGGACCTTTCTCCAGAACAGATCATATGCTGGGACATAAACCAAGCCTCAATAAATTAATAAAAAAAAAACATTGAATATATTCAAAGCACATTCTCTGACCACAATGGAATACAAATAGAAGTCAATATTTTTTTATTTGTAACTCCACTATTTACTTCCTACATGATATAAAATACATAAACTCTAATGTCAAATCAGTGGTTTTGACTCAATGTAAAATATGTAATTTTTGACAAGAACTATATAAAGAAGGGTGAATGGAGGAGTATAGGAACATAGTTTATGGGTACTATTGAAGTTAAGTTGGTATCAAAGAAAACCAAGATTGTTATGGATTTAAGAGGTTATATTTAAGCCCCACAGTGAACACAGAGAAATTATCAGAGAATATGACCATAGAGATGAAAAGTAGAGTATGGGTTATGAGAAGTGGGGGAAGGGGCAATGGGGAGTTAAGAAATGAGGGTAGGGTTGCTGTTTGTGGTGAAGGGAAATTTCTAGTAATGGATGGTGGGAAGGTAATAGCATTATAACATTCTAAATGTGATTAATCCCACTAATGGAATGCTAGGGAGGAGGTGGAATGGGAAGATTTAGGCTGTATGTATGTTTCCACAATTGAAAAAAAAAAA
>PVKY010004194.1:0-19782 GCA_004027775.1 Bradypus variegatus
GAGAGAGAGAGAGAGAGAGAGAGAGACCCAGATTCCCGAAGATGATTGGTCGCGGGAGGAGAGGCCGGTGGGAGGAGGGATCCCGCCTTAGGGCCTGCAGGAATCGCTGGTTCGGGCTGCCACCTAGCGGACGGGAGCTGAGCCGGGTCGACGCATAGCTGAGTCCCTCCTCCATTCCCCGCAGGCAGCCTGTGCCTTTTCTCCAAATGAAGACAACACTTTGAAAATTCTTTCAATGGATTTTTTTTTCCTTGAAAGATCGTACTGGGAGGAAAATGATACTTCTGTTAGTTACATATTCTCCAATCGCACACTTGCACCCCCCACGTTTTGAGATCGCTCCCCTAGGCAGGCTTAGGCGGGCGCGGAGTGGCGCGGAGTGACAAAGCGGCCGCTGCAGCCGCCGGGGTGGGATCCCAGCTCGCCCGCCAGCCTTTCGACTGGGGAAGGCGTAAAAGTTTGACTCATCCAGAGCTCCAACACGCCTTCAGGTAAAGGTGGAAGTGTACATTCACGCTGTATAGACAGATGAAGGGTTTGTTTTTAAAATACTGATTCTCACTTTAAATCTCACAAGGAGTTTGGGAAGCGCTGCTGTTTGGGGTGCTTTTTGCACTTTCGGGTCTCTCCAGCCTGCAAGTCGGGAATCGGCGACCGCCTAGTGAGGAGCAGAAGAGATGACTTTAAAGAGCAGAATAAAGGCTTTCCTGTGACTGTCCCCAGTCCCTCCAACTCGAATAATGGAGAGACTGTCAATGCACTCTGTGAGCGGCGGCCCATTGTACGCAGCTGATGGAGAGGAGACAACTGGGAGCGACAGGGACTTCTCGCCCTTGCCCGTCTCAGAAATAAACTTGCCCATGTATCCCGGTCAGCTAAAAGATGAAATAAATACGATTAAAGCAGACCCCCGAAAAGCAAACTTTCTATACAAATTCTAAATTTTAACTCCCGAGACTGTACAGAGGCAGGGAGTGGAGGACAGAGGAAGACAGGAAGACAGGCAGAGAGAGAGAGAGAGAGAGAGAGAGAGAGGGAGGGAGGGAGGGAGGGAGACAGGGAGAGGGAAAGAGCGCGGAGAGAGACGGAGCGTGTGGGAGAGGAGGAAAGAGCAGGAGGAAAGAACAAACGCCAGGCAACCGGAGGCCAGCTGTACTCTGAGTCCGCGGGCCCAGTCTCCTTCGGACCTTGGACCTTGCATGGTGGGCACCAGAAGCGAGAGTCGGCCAAGCCCTGATCCAAGCAGGCGAGTAAAGCAATAATTATTGTTTCTTTTGAACTCGGGGTTGGTAACGTGGACAGGCCGGGAGGCGGCCTTGGTCCTTAGCTGAGGCAGCCAGAGCGGGACGACGAGAACTTTCCGCGGGGTCTGCGGGGCAGCTGCCCTCGCCCGGCCTCCGTCCCCTGCGGCGCGAAGGCTGGGATCGAGGCCGCCACGTCATCTCGGAGGTGAGGATCGTGCCGGCGGAACATCAGTGCAGATTCAAAAGAGGGCACCCCTCTCCCCGCCCCATCCTCTATCCCCTACCTCCTCTCGGCGGGAAATGGCTGCGGGGCCTCCGGGCTCCGGCGGGGGCAGTATGACCAGTACATTTAGCTCTCCCCCCGCCTCCGCCGGTGCCAAGTCCGAGCCGACTGCCGAGCGAATCCCGGCTAGCCCTAGTGCCCGCGCCTAGCCTGGCTGTCCGGCCGCACCCGGGCCAGGCGAGCTCGGCTCCCGCCGCCCACCTGCGGGCGCCGTTTGTAATGCGATCCCCTAATGGAACGCGATCCCCTAACTTAACACGATCGATGGCTGCCTGTTTGATGAGGGCGATAATGTCAGCGGATTAAAAGAGGCACCAAGCCGCTCTCTCGAACCGGGAACCGCAGCGGCGTGGCGAGAGAGCAAAGGGATCCACAGCCCCGAAGCGGAGCCGGATTCCTTGCGCCGCGGAAGCGGATTGAGGGCGGGAGGGGGGTCGTTTTCCAAGGGTGGGGACCGAGGGGGTGTGCATGTGTGAAAAGAAGAGCCTCAATTAAAATGAACAAGAGTGCCTTCCTCGGCGTTGGGCAGGGGCGCGCGTTTGCGTCAGAGGGCGCGCAGGGCGGGCGCGGGGGGCGGGGAAGCCGGCGCCGGGGGCCGCGCCCCGGGGCTGGGTGGGCAAGGGAATAAGGCGGCCTAGTCAAGCTAGGCTTTTCAGGGGTCGCGCCCTGCAGGCGAAGGGCCAGGCAAGGCGGAAGGGCCAGTTGAGCCTTTCTGGGAGCGGCGATGCCCACCCTCCTCCTGGTGGGCTCCTCCCGCCACCCGTCCCCACCCAACGAGCTTCGAAACTTGGGGGGGGGGCTGGGATCCGGCGTGAACGGGGAGGTGGGGAGAATATAGACCCGCGAGGCTGCAAGCGAAGTCGCCAGCTCTTCCGGAAGGAAAGGCAGGAGGGGTGCAGCCCTGGGCCCAGTCCGGGGCGGTGCGCGGAGCTATGGAAGCCCCCTGCTTTTTTGGAGAAGGGGAGCCACTCGCGCTCCTCCGGGACATGGGGGCCAACTTTCTGTAGCGATAGGGAAAAACCGAGGCTTTTCAAGGAGGTGACCGTACCCCTCTGGGTCTCTTTCTGCCCTAGTGGCACCTAGGGTTGAGTTTCTTCTCCCGACCCAGTGCTCCCCACTAGGTTTGCACACCAGCGAAGAGCTTCTGCTTGCTCTCACAGCCTGGCTTCCAGCAAAATGGCTTCCGTGGAAGGACTTAGGGGGCAGCCGAGGTCTTGGGGGAGCTCAGGCTTGCTCTCTACAGGGTCGTCGTCTGTTACTGGTCCAACTTGGCACACTCGTCCTGAGCCTAATGAGCCCCTCAATGAACCAGGAGGTAATACTTGTTGGTGGGCGCACCTAATAAAAAAGTGATTACAATTGGTGAGGACACTTAGGCCCCCAAACTTTGAAGTTCCACAGGTCACTCCCAGCTGCAGGAGCAGCAAATGCAGTTGCATTTTCCACCCTTCTTTCATTCATCCTCTCTTCTCCAGATCATTCTCCCTCTCTTCTCAGGCCCTTTGCTTCCGGAACCTTAAACTAAGTCTCGGCGTGTGTGGACGTAGCTCTTGGACCTAGAACGTCCGTGGCCCTTGACTCAGCACCCTACCGGAAGCTGCCAGCTGGCAGCTCAACTCTTTCCCGAGGGCTGTCTCTCCTGGTTAGGCCCGTCTGGGTAAGGGAAGAACTTCGCTGGGGACTGGACCCTTGGGGCCTCCTTTCTCGAGTCTCCCTCTGTCCTCTTGGTTCCCACAAGTCTGTCCTATACACACAGGGTCTCCAGTGTTTCCCAAGATGCTACAAGAAAGTATCCCTCCACTTAGGAAAGAGGAATCTGGCTGTTCCTTTACAATGCCCTTTGCTCAGTGTTAATCACTTTTTAAAGGACCTAACACACAAAATTTGATCCCTCCCATCTGGACAGCCAGTAAAAAGTAGTGACTTGGTTGGAGAGGGAGAGAAGCAGAGATGTGGGGCCAGCAGGTTTTATAGCTAACACTCCCTCCTCCCGATATCTTTCTTATAACAAGGAGGAGTCATTCTAAACTAAGCCAATGAACTCTTTGAAATTGGCATTTTTCTCTCCCCAAACTCACCCACCCTATCATTCATTTTGGCTTTTTGGTAAATCATCTGGAACAAAGGTGGCCTTGTAAAAACATTTTCTAATTCCAGTTCAAGAGCCATAAGAACTTACAAATGACCTGATATGTGTAGAAAATTCTGCCACATATCTCGCCCCTACCCCAAATCATTAAAAACGGTATTATTCTGTTTAGAGAGACCACAGAACAGAAAGAATTTTGTTTTATCAAGTCCGTCTGGAGAGATGAACAGGCCTGCAATCATAGGAAGAAAGGTCAGTTCCTCTGATCTTGCTGCAGACCTTTCCCAAAGAGCTTATTTTAAAGGTGCTGAATCAATTAGTGCCCCTTGGCATGCGATTAAGGCCAGGAAGGAATGCAGTTGAAGATGATGTATTTAAAATGGTCTTGCACAGATCTTTTGGAGGAAAGGGTGAGGCACAAGAATGTCCATTTAATGTTTTGTGATTATTAAAAACAACAGAAACAAAATAAACCAAAAAACCCCAGACATCTCAGAAGTGGCTAATCTCCCCAAGATTGAACTGTGTCTGTATTGTGGCTGCCCAGCTGTAAAAAGTTCTGCTTTTGTCAACACAAAAACAAAGGTGGAAAGGCCAAGTTGGAAGTTGAACTTCTGCTGTACTGCCTGCTCTTAGCCTACCACAGATCCAACAGGCTCATATGCTTGCTATCAATCTGGTAGCCTAGGCACTTTGTCACCTTTGGATCGAAACACTCAGAGATAAGTGCAGACCCACTTTACCTTAGTAAGGGATTGAGTTTGCTAACATGAGCTGGCCATTTAAAGCATATGTTTTGGAAAGGAGATAAGGGAAGCACTTCTCTCTTTTGTCTGGGCACTGACCTTTGGATGCAAATCAAGTCTTTTTAGAGAAGGCAAAGTGACAATCATTCCTACTACACCAGTGGAGCCAGGGCCAAATATTTACTTTTTGTAAAAAATCAAGTCTTGGCTATCTAAATACATTTATGACAAAAGAAAGAACTAGAGACTCTTATGTTGCAAACATATTTCTTTATTTTAAATGCCTTACTTGAGTGAAGAAGAACTGCATGGCTATTTTTCCCAGGGGAAGAAGGTTGTTTTTGTATGAAAAATTGAAGTTTTGAAATGAGTTTGAAGGTGGTTAGAGTACTCTGACAATATAATCAACTACAACAGAGAATAATTTCCCTTAATAGTTACCTGTCAGAGCACCTATTTTTTTTTAAACTACAGTATTAGCCCATCAGAAGTAGATCCGAGTTGGACATTTCACTGACTTAAGACTGCTCGAATATATTTAAGTCTTTAATGTCACTTTATTCACTGCCTATAAGATAAACCAATGGGAAAGTATTGGCTCACAAAGTCAGCAGCTCTGCAGGTAACTACAGTTATGCTGCAATTGTAGATACCTATCAGAAAGTTGATCTAAAGAATAAACCTAATATTTCCTTCTAAGCTGCCAGTGGAAAGTTATGTTTATTATAGTGTCCTTCATCAGTGAGGAGAGAGGGGGTTTAGGAAAAGTTTAAATGAAAGAGAATGAGCAGAGAATAGCACTGATGCAAACCACATGGAGCAGTAAGCAATTATATCCTCTACTATGCTATTCATATTTTATTTACCCATTTCAGAGGTAGAAAATAAACCTAGCCCATCTACTGGAGGAGTTAATAAAGTATTTCAAATGCATGATCTAACAAAACTCAGGGATAGTTCTATGTTTTATTGTTAACCCATTGCATGAAATCTTCTAAAGCTGAAAGGAAAAAGGAAAAGGCTTTTGTGTTAGTTGATCCTTGGCTATTCTAGGACTCAGGTTGGTGTGAAAGGGATGAGGAGGTCACTTGAAATCTCCTTTTATCTACTATTTTCTCTCTGGATCAGCAACTTTGAATAGACATCATCTAATCACTCTTAATGCAAAGAAACTATGGGAGCAACCAAAATGCCTTTACTCCAGAAGTGAATACGTGTGTGGACAGCTAGCTGAGCTCACATAGACCTGCATCTCTGCACACATGTGCTTAGAGATTTTTCAGGGTGCTTGGGTATGTACATAGATGTTTCTCATAAATTCTGGGGGAGGGGGTTATGATTGGGTACATTATTTTGCTCTCATACGTAAGTTTGCATGTACATCTACACTAGGATTCTCTATCAAGTCCAGGCAATATTTTCAGCTGACCCTTTTCCTGGACCTCTGGGATGTCATATTTAGTCCTGGAACAAACAAACAAACAAACAAAAAAACAAAAAACGCAAACTAGTGAAAAGCCCTTTTAATGAGGACATTTCATTTCTTTTGGGTTTTCAAATGGAAGTCCCACTGATATGAGGATTTCTCCTCAGAAAGTGGAGACTGTGAGACAGGTGGGAGGTGAGCGGTAAGACCGAGACCTTTAGTTCCAATTTCTCCCCAAGATTTTTTCATTTTGGTCTTCCTTGGAACTGGTTAAAACACATTAAAAAGTGGGAAACAATGGCCTGACATTAGACAATTTAAGTTTTTCTTGCTATAGATACATATGTTCAAATCCTTGAAGCTGAAAAATTAGTTACAATTTATTGAAATTAGAATTATTGTAGTCAGTCTTATACGCTGTCTAAAATATCGTTCAAATTATCTTTCTTAGGTGTTGAATTTAATTCAAAAATGAGAAATCCCCCTTAGGTTGTTAAATATGAATGATTAGCTTGAGGAGGGCATTCAATTTCTGGAATCAAGAGCACTGGGCTTTACATCCTAAGAAGCACCCCCCCCACCATATTCTCTTAAGTAATAGTCCCATTGCACCCAGAGCCTGGGACACTTCGCTGTAAATTTCTTTAGGGGAATACTCTGTTTCCAGGGCTACAAATTCCCATCTCAACCTGCCAGCCTCTCCGCCCCCTGCTCCAGACCGTAGGGACTCTTGGCTGTCAGGAATGGGCCCTTGAGTCTCCCTCCTCCGCGGCCTCCCCTCCCCCCAGCCTGCTGGCGATGGCAGTTCCAAAATTCGAGGTTGGGTGGGGGAAGATTAATCCCTCTTTAACTCCTCTCCTTCCCGCCCTCAATTCTGAACCCCAACGGATCCGTTTCCCCGGGATTCCTGGTGAATAGGAGTGTAGAAGCCGCCCTGTCCAATAAAGATTAAATTAAGTAGAAGAATCCCAGCCGCTGGATATTTGGAATATCCGGTGGGGCGTCAAACCAACGTTTAACACATTTTTTCCACTCACTGTGCACAAATCCTGGACCTGTAGGGTTTAACTTTCTAAAGGAAGGAAGAGATAAGGTGGGAAGGAAAAGAGAAAGGAAAAAAGGCAAAGAAAGTCACAGAGAAAACCCAGTTTCAAGGGGGAAGTAACTTTGCCTTCAGAGCGGCGGAAAGCAGAAGTGGGGTGTCTTGACCTTTCCAGCCTTTCTTTTTCGGAACCACTTCGGGAGTTGGAGGCTCCTTCTCTCCGCCTAGGGCTCGGAACTTGGCTATTTTGGCGGGTTTGACTACCCCTTGTGACCGGGTGATGGCCTTGGATTATGACTGTGCAGGCAAGGGGTGTGCTCAGAACTTAGTCGTCTCCTGTGTGCTGATTTTTTTTTTTAACCAAGATTTTAGTAGGACAAACTGAGCAGTTACCTCCATTTGCGTCCAGCAGGAGAAACACTGCCTTTCTCTGCTGGCGTTCAGCTTGCTGGACACTGACTTTGGCGCCGAGGCCGCACTGGGTGCCGCCTTGTCCGAGGGCCATCCGGGCCCACAATGTGAGCTCCTTATTCCCACCTGCTCCTTTAGTCTGTGGGCGCAGGCTGAAGGGGCAAAAGGAAAGTCCCTTCGTGGCAACGGCTCGTCCGTGCAAATACAACACTGAATAAATTAACCTCAAACCAGCTAGTTGGGGTGTAGAAGTTTAGCAGGACTAATTGCAGACAATGGAGCTGAAATGACTTTTCCAATTAGCTGCTGGTTGGAGTTTAGTTGGAGGAACTGTCAGCTCCAACGATGGGTAATTGCTTTATTGCTCACAAAACTATCATCTATTTAGAACATATGTGCTAATTACTCTGGATGGGCGTCGAAAAAGAGACCATAAATCTAATAGCACTTAAAAAAGTCTACGGTGCTTGTAAGCAATCCCAGTCCCTTGCACATTCTCTCTGCAGCTCAGGTTGGAGTGATGGATGGCTGTCTTTCAGGAAGGCGAAGGTTTGGACTGGAGGCTCAGACGCGATGCTCTGGTCAAATCGCGCGCGGGAGAGCTGGCATCCGGCGCCTACGGTGCCGAGGCGATAAATCACTGTCATCAAAACCAGCCCCCTTTTTAGCACGCACTTTTTTTTTCATTTTCGAAAAAGATTACTTCAGAAATCTTTTAATTGGATTATGCTGGGAAATTAATCCCTTTAGCCTTGGCTAAATTTACTGTGGCCATTGTCGGGAGGAAAGCCCGTAACTGCAGTGAGAGCCACGTCTCCTTGCTCCCTCCTCTTCTCAGCCCTCTAGGGTCTCCCAGCTGCGTGCGGCAGCCTTGCCCCAAGTCCTGGAGCCTGTCCTCCCTGCCTCGGGAGTGGCTGGGGTGAGAAAAGATGGAAAGACACGTCTGGGCCAACGGCCATGACAGTCCCCAGTGAATTCACTTTGTCCTAAACGCCACGTTTCTGTCCTGGATTCCCTAGCTCCATATTTGGTATCCTCACAGCACCGGGCCTTCATCCACACCTCGATTTCTGGGGTTCTGGGAACCTGCTACCATGGAAGGAGGAGGCTGGAGTGGCGGGAAGAGGCGGTGGGCTGTGTTCCGCGACAGCAGCAAGCCAAACCAATCTCTCCCGTCCCCCGAGATCTCCAGCAGACAGCCGGGGCCTTGCAACACTCTCCACTCGGGACCCTATTTCCTGCGCTAAAAACGCACGGCTTGTTCTTGGCGTTATCTCTGGCCCAACTCGGGAGACACTTCCTGTTAACGTACACAGAGCTTGAGCTCCGAGGGTCTGCCTCCCTTCCTCCCGGTTCCGGCAGCACCAGCTCAGTGTGGGACCGCGACCTCTCTTCCTGACCCGCCGCCCCGCGCCCTCAGCCTGGCCCAGCGCCGCTCAGGCACTGTGGCGAAACTGCGGGTCGCGCCCCGCTACCCGCGCCTCTCAGCGGGAGATAACAGCATCTGCTTGAAACGGGATACCTACTTTTGCAGCTCAATTTAGCTCTTAGTAGCAGCCCTCTGAGTTGTGGTTAATAGATGGGGATAAAGGCGTAACGCCTTGACAGGGAGACGCCAACGGTCCTTTAATATACGTTTTAAAAAACAGCCACCCCAAACATTGGCGACTCATTGTTCAGCAGGGAGGAAAGGCAGGGCTCTAGAGGCTAGAAAAGCGACGCTTAAGCTGTTTGTATCTGGAGGCGTCATTGCGGATTAAGCCCTGGCTCTAAGGGCTGGGGCACCCGGAGCCGCCAGGGCGCGCAGCGTGGGCTGACAGAGGGTTGTTGCATGGCTGTGAGGAGCTCGGGCTGATAGGTGACCGGAAAGACTGAAAGGGGAGATGCCGCCCCGCCAGGGCCCTGCTATCCCATCACCCCTACCCCTGAGCGGGGCTGGATCCCTACACGTCAGGCGCCTGGGTTTGCCCACTCTACCCAGATACAGAGACACCGCTACCGATGGGAGCGAATTGGCCAACTGGCGGTGCTCAGCGGGAACGGGTGGGGCTTCGCTGCCTGAAGAACTTCCGAGAGGCCCCAGAGCCAGGAGACAGAGGAACAAGCCCGGCTGGTGGTAGGGTGGGGCGGATGTGGGAAGATCGTCCGAAAAGCAGAGCAAGATCACAGCAGCGCAGAGCACGTGTCAGTGTTTATGCCGGGTCTGCACAGAGTCCTAGGGACTTGTGTCCTGGGATTTACCTGCGCTCCAGCTAGGTCCCGCCACTGGGTCAGGACAGCCCCCGCGCACTACCCTCCTCTCTCCAGCACTTTCCCTTCCCCTCACCTAATTTCCCTTATTTCAGATCTATCCGAGTTTCTAGACAGTCAAACAAGTGTTTTACGCCACGCAAGCCCCGAACAAGCACTGAAATGGGGGAAAAAAAAATCAGAACGCCTTTTCTATTTGCAAAGGGGAATCCCCTCCAGATGCTGTCGGTATAGTCCCTAGCAGGTTTTGCAAGTCGCCAGTTTTAAAGTTTGCTGACGGATAGCCTTGATGCTTCAGGTTCGAGCTCCCTCTGGAAGCGGAAGGAGAAATGACTCCAATCGCCGTCAGTATTTTAGCTCATTGAGCGATCGCAGGTGTTTCGGCTGTTGCTATTATCTGCTTTCCTCTGTGAGCCCTAACAGGGATGAAAAGAGTACCAAGAAACTTGGTTTCCCCAGACCCCTCTGGCAGAGAAGGCGTCCGTTGTCACACTTCGGGAAGCTTAGGGGTCAAGGATTTGAAAACATGCAATTAGGATTCCCAACTCGCAGAGGGTGCTTGTCTTGGTGTGGTCTCGCCCTTACGCAGTCACTGTCTAACCCCATCTAGTGTGGTACTACCCCCTGCGGATCGCTAGGAAATCGAGAGTCACTGTCGATTACCGGTCGAGCTCCCGACCCCTCCGCAGCCGGAGCCGGACAGGAAGGCGAGCTGCACGTCTTCGAGCGCCTCAGAGTCGGGGAGAGAACCCCGGCTCCGGGTCCATGCCCGAGCAGGCAACTCCTGCTCAAAAGTTCTCGCTCGGGACGGAGCCGGTGACCCAGGCGCAGGTCTCCTCTGGTGAAGGTGTCCGTAGCTTTCCTGAAGGCCCAATGCCTTCCGGCCGCCAGGGTTCTGTGGTGCGGGTGGCGGTGCTTAGTCCGTCTGGGCCCTCTGACCAGCGCGGCCCTAGGCGCTGCGTGCCCCCAGATTGGCCAGGTCCTCACCGCAGTGTGCAAGGATCCTCACTCCCTCAAGGGCGATCCCTTGCGAACTACCCTCCCGCGCAGGAGAGCCTCCTAACCTTTCCCTCGAGGTTAAGCAACTCCAGCCTCACGCGCGGCCCCACCGGCAGCAGCTCCCGGAAGCGAGGCCCACATCCGGGGCACGAAACCTCGCGCGCCGGGTTGGCTGCTGCGCGCTCGACGGAAGTGCGGGCGCTCGCAGCGCTTGGGGACCCCGGCCGCGGTGTGAGAGTGCTGGGGACCTAGCCCGGGGAAGAGGCTGCGTTCTCCCCCGCGACCGGGACCGAGGTTATTTGTGTGCTGAAGGCCCCAACCCCGTCAGCAGGCCGAAGGGTGCGGCTCTGCGCGAGCTAAGATTCAAGAAGGAAGCCGGTCTGATTATGGGGTGTGTGTGAAGGGGAGGTGGCACATCCTCCCGAATCCTGGGTTCGCGCTTCGCGTCGGCGCAGGCGGTTAGCTTCTCCTTGGGTCGGCGCTGCAAATCTCTTAGGAATGGGTTCGTAGGGAGTGTGAGCTAGCCCCTGTCCAGCCTTGCAAGGTTCGGGGAACCACCGTCGAGCGGATCCGCTTTGCGAGTCTCCCCGTTATGTTGCTCTCCGCTCGCTGGATAAAGCGCTCTGACTTTTGCAGCTCTAGGGGTCTGCCTAACAGTTTGCCCTGCCTTGAACAACTAGCTCTACAGGTGTTGGCTTGGGGAGTAGTAGAGATCAAGGCCTGGGGCAAGGTTAGGGAACTCCAAATTCGGTTTTCTAGTTTACGGAGGAGCTTGCAGTTAAATCGCTGGAAAATCAGTGTTAGCTAACTTTGTGGCCCTCGGATATTTTTGAAATCTTCAATTTACAGTGCGGAAAACAGCACGGAGACATTGTTGTGTAGTTCATAAGAACGATCTTGAGAGACCACATCTCAAGAGTTTTCCCAGAGATTGTTTTAAAATCTCTCAAATTAGAGCCTTGGTGTATATCTCGCCACCAGTACACAAATAGTATCTTCCTTCAGACAGGGATTGTGAAACGGAAATACCAGCACCCTACGGCCAGACTCTGTGAGGACTGATTGCAGGGGCACTGGTGCTCCAGATGTTGCAATAGAGGCGCTGCAAGTGTGAGCAGGTAATGTGGAGAAGAGTGACATTGTTAACAGAAAGCATCTAATTAACAATGACTTCATTTGATTGGAAGGATGAAAAAGCCTTTTTAAATCAATCCAGATTCACTGGCCTAAACTCAGCCAATTTATGAATATGGAGCCTGACTGGAGTCTGCTTTCTTTCAAAGATGTCATCTTAGGGGTAATAGCATAGGTGAAGTCATTTGGTTACACTGTGGAAACTTTTATAGTACCTTCCTTGGGAATTTAATTCAGTGCTTCTTCATTTTATTAGGAACAGACTGACTCCATCAACTGTGCTCTCCCTGTTTAGAGAGAGGACTGCTTGAAACAATTAGGTTCACCAATTAGCATAGCTTTACTGACCCCAGCAGCAGCACCACTCCTTAGATTATCCATTTCTTCAAAGACAGGGAAGAACTGGAGCACAGCATGCTTCCCAGGTGTCCAGATTGGGGAAATAAGGCTACAAGCAGAGTAACATGGCAGGACAAAAAACGTTCTAATAGTCCCCAAGTGTTTGTTTCAGCAACTTTGGTGCATTTGTCTCCCTTTTTCTGATTCTGGATCCTGTAATACTTCTTTACTTGACTTAGCCTTTACAATCTCTTTCCTTTCGTTTTATCTTGGCAGAATTGCTTTTAAGAAAGTGAAATGTCTTCTCTTCTGCCTTCCTGCATGCTAATGATGCTGTGGAAAATGCTAGGGTCCAGAGAGAGGCAATCACTTCTGTAACCCTATTAGGTGACAAGGTAAGGGCTCAGGACTTTTCATTTGGGGGAGGGGAGGGATGGGGTGTCTCAAAACCTATGAGGAGAGGCCAGAGGGTGGGTATGGGGGGGATAATCTATTGCTATTTCTGATTTTGCAAGGCCTTCACACATCCTCTTCATGTAACCTCCATCAGCTGGTGGCCACTATTTTCAGTAAAAGAAGATGTCTTGAGCCCAAAGCAGTCTGGGAAAGAAGGGGTTTTGCTCTTGCCACTGTCAAGGGTATTGAAGGTATTAAATTTACATGGCTCTCTCTTGCTCCCCTAAAATATATATTCTTCTTTAAGATTTCACTAGGTTAAATTGCTGACATTTCATCAGTAGCAGCAGCATTGTAATTCCTTAAACCATATTAAATCAATAAATACTAGATCCATGCATTGAATTAAAAATACATCAGCATGGCCAGGAATTACAATCATATGACCATGGACCTCAGAATCAAAGATGCTACTTCAGTGTGTCCAGTTAGCATTTATTTAATCTTCGTTCTCTGTTTTGGGGTTTTAACATTTCAGGGACCACTGTGACAGGTTAAAAAAATTTTTTTTTTGCTTGTTCATTTTTCTTTCTTGAAAATCCTTTTCTTTGATTAACTTCACGTTTAACCATGAAAATGCTGCATGCCTTTCACAATAGTGCTATACTGTGACTTTATAGTTCTTGCTATTAGCTTTCATCTAGGGAATATGCTTCCACTTAGAACACATTCTCTGGTAAGACATACTCAGGTACATAAATTTCTACACAAGTATAAATAAATTTAGATGCATATATTTTTGTATATATGTAAATAATATACTCAATGTGAATATATTACTGAACATTCTGAGTTTATTTTTTAAAAAGAAACCACATTTACATTTATTTTTAGCACTGTCAACTGTATTATAAGCCAAAGAATTATTTGTAATTTTAAAACAAGCTGTTTATTCATTTATAAACCTGATTTGTTTGTTGGAATTTACACCACAAGAGGTTAAATAAAAATTTTCAAGTCTTTAAACTTAATGCAGTACTTAGGAAGTTATACCTCTTAAAGGGTTACATTTTTCACATATTCTACTTGTGAAAAAAAAATACCTCAGTGTGATTTACCAGGCACTGGTCAGTTAAATTGTAGATTAGTAGGTAAATTTATAGTTAGTCCCTACTGAAAAGGGAATGTGTTTAACACCTGGAAGTTTTGTGGAAAACGTAATATTACTCTAGCCAGATATTTGCCCATACTGATTAACAATACTAATTATTTAAAAACATTCACCTCCTATTGATGTCAGCTAACATAAATGGGACTGAATTCTGAGGATATAGTCATTGACCATGAGTTCACCACACTGTGCAAGAAAAATCTTTATTTGACGAAATAGGCAATCAACTGAAATCTATCCTCTTTAAATAAACTGATTCCTCAGTATTTTCCTGGTGTTAGTGTAAGTTGTTGTCTGTGATGTCCCCTAGGGCTTTTTCCTCTGCTCTCTGATTTGGTATATAAAAGCAGCTCTGAATGATGGATTACTGTGTCATTGCAGCCTGCGAAGGATTAATTTGTTTCATTGATTTCTCTTTAGGCAGATTGCCAGAATTTGCTGCTTCCCACCTTTCCTCAAGACTTCTAGAAGTAATAGACAGTAATAGCCTAAGACAAATCAGCTCCTTCTTGTAAAAATAGATTCATGAAACTAAGAGACCTAGGAAAGCTATGGCAAACTTTTTTATTGGTATGCTGGAATAGCATTTAATAGGCTGCTTTATTTGCTTTAAAATATTTTTAATTGAAAAATTTATTTGAATTAATGACTTAAAAATATCATATTAGTAGATCTTAAGTAAGCATCTATGTTTTCCCTAATTTTTAAGAATCCTGTTTAACTCAGAAAAAAAATCTTGTCTAAGTGATTGACAAATATTTTTTCTTTCTGCTCCAGATTCCAGCATCAAATAACATGTCAACATAACTGTAAGTCAGTTTGCTTGTATTTAGAAGATTACTTAACCCGAAGAATTTTTAGAACTTTTGGATAAGGACTGACAGTATTAAAATATAGAAATAGAATTCTTTTAAAAAAATCACATTTTCTGACTTAAAAAGTAATATTTGATCATAATAGAGAATTTGTAAAAATTAGACATTACATTTTGTGTATTTTCTCTAAATTTTTTTCCTCCAAGCATTTATGTGTTAACTATGTATATTTTAAACTGTTGATACCACTTTGTATCCTGTTTTTTTCCGATAATATTAATCCAATGAAAATTTTCCTATCTCTTTAAAATTATTATTTATTTATACCGATTGTATAATCTAACTTAATCATGGCTTTACTATTGGAGAGTTAAATTTCTACTTTTCTATTATTATAAATAAAATTGTGATGAATAGTATTTCAAATAAATATTTAATCATCCTTCTGGTTATTTACTCAAAGTATATTTTTAGAAAAGAAATTACTTGAACTGAGGGTAAGGACTTTCTGTTTTAAATGTTGATTGCCAAATTGTTTTTCAGACAGTTCTACCAGTTAATACTGGTACCTTTAAAAAAAAAAAATCTCCGTAGATGCAGCATTCCAATTCATGTTACATGAGCAGAGAACACGAACAACACTCTTTTCCTTGTGTTCTGAAAGCAACAGTAGCATTTTGCATATACTTAAACTCTCAGAAGTATTTTTTCAACTGCAGATGTGAAATAGGCTGGTTATACAAATCTATTTGTTTCCCTTCCATAGTGCTGAAAATTATATTGATTTAATGATCTCAAGTTACACGTTTTATGCAATTAGTGTGTAGTAAAAACTAATATTGTCATGTGATAATGTCTTTTTTTCCTCTGTTGTGCTATGGTAGTAGTCCATGAAATATCAGCAAGTTTATGCTTTTCCTATGCTTTTTTGAAAGGAAAAAGGAACATCTGTTTCCATTATATATCTGTATCATAACGATAACAATTAAATAGCTGTTACAGTAGTATACAGTAAATATATTTTGCAGAATGACCTATACTTTCTTGATGGAAAACTTCAGAGATTTTAGAGGCACTTAATTTTTTAGGTAGATTCCATGTAGAGCTTTAGAAAGGCCTTTGCTTATTTTAGGTAAATCATTGCAGATCCTGTTTATCTCTGAAAACAAACACACACACAAACAAATCTGTTGATTAAATACTAGATTTTCAGATGTGACTCCTGGATATATTTCTGTTAGGCATATGTTTAGAATACAATTTATTAGGTGTCTCTCCCAATATTCTTAAATGAATTAATCATGTTGCTAAAGTGGTTTGCATTTACAGTTTATTTTGTGTTTTGTGCCGTTTGTGTAATTTTTATGTTTTACGCAGCTGTAATACTGGAAATAGTTATACATTTCTTTATAGCCTATTTCTTTTTTTTTCTTACATTAGAAGGACGTATTGATATTTACCTTTTAAGCTTGGTGGCAGAATGTTTGAAATCACACGTACAGCTATTTCCATTGGTCTTTAAAATTCCAAAGAAATGTTTTCATTTATTTCAGCTTTTGGTTAAAGATGTTTTGGTGGTTACTTAAAAAAATTATTAGAAAATATGTTAGACAAAAATGGTATATATAGAAAAATAAATGCCCATGCACCCTAAACCCAGTTTGAGAAATTAAATGTTACAAGTACAATTGAAGCCCTTCCTGACTGGATTCCCTTATGGCTTCTTGAAGAGATAATCATCATCCTAAATTTGATAGTTATTTTTAATGCTTTTCAAGTACTTTTTTACATGGTCTAAAAATTTGACCTGGGAGACTTGTCCTTTTACTTGAATTTATTTTAAAATATTGGAGCTGTGTCTGCTGTTGGGATTCTTTTAGTCTAGTTACCTTGTGACTTTGGGTATATTTCTCTGCTTTAATGTCTTCATCTGTGAAGTTGGTGGTAAGTATACATGATCTCTGATGTCTTTCTAGCCATAATTACAAATTTTGATTACCTCTTTTTTCCATATGAAACAAAATAAAATAAAACAGACAACCAAAGAAAGAGGCCCAGAGTGGTTAAGTAACTTGCCCAAAACCAAATCAAATTAAAACTCAGTTCTCTTAACTTGCATTCAGGTACTCTTTTTTCACTCTCCATTGCCTGTCATTTTTGGGTACTGACTGACTGTTGCTATAGCCTGTGATTAAAGACTATCCACAGGCTTGTATGATTTTGTTATTATACTTAAGACAGCTGAGAGAGAGATGCTTTTTTCTCAGAATATCTTTTCTATAGGGAAAAACACTGAAGTCACATTAGTCTGAAGCTAGATACAGAATGAGAAGACTCTGTGTCTTTGCAGATCCTGTGAATCCCTTCTGTATTTGCTGGAAAAAATGATATTTTTGTATATAGTGAGGCTTTCCCTAGACTCCTTATCCTACAGTTAATTTTCTGATCTCTTCAATGTTACTGGACCAGGAAAATAGGGATGGGCACAAATACAAGTGTCCCTTTATATGTACATGTATCTAAATTGCAATGTATTTTGGCCATCAGGACTTTAACAAATTACTTTTTCCTTTCTTATTTGGCTTATGCTATGGTCAAATCACAGATTACTTTTCATTTGAAAATGTGTTTGTTTCTTGTTTGTATTTAGCTGTCAACTTACCAGAGCACTAAAGCGAAAATAGCACAGAGTAATGTGGAAACACATTCTTAAAATCTCTTTGGAGAAAAACCCCATTCTAAAAATGGCAACTTAGAATTACATGCACGTACTTTCTCTTTCAGGTTTTTACTCTTACAAATTTAATTCATTCTTTGTTGAGATGAGTAAGCTTGAGTCATAACATTCACACAGTGCCATGCTGCTCCTATGAAAAAATAGCAACATAAATGGAGGTTGGATTTATATATCTTATTATAAAGGCATCTTTTCTCAAATCTGTTGCCTCAAGATCAAAAAGTTGGTCTAATAATTTGCTTTCTTCTATAAATACATATTTGGAAGCTTATGAAAGTATTAATCATTCTCTTTAGGGAGAGCAAAGCTACTACTAATACTATTAGTAGCTTCGTCAATGCTATAAATATTCTCAAGGTAGTTCTGTTTTAACAGGTAAACCGTGTTAATACCTCTGTCTCTGAGTACTGTAGCTCTAATTATCTTATGTGGTCAGCAGCCCCTAGTAGGAAAATTTCTCTACTATTTTAGTTTGTGGGCAAGTTACCTATTGTTACCTATTGGGCAATTACCTATTGTAATCAGGTACTGGTCTTTAGCACCCCTTTTATTTAGGCATTGCTTTGTTGCTCATACTCAATATGTTTTCTTTCATTTCTGTAGCATTTCTGTCTGGAGGGAAAAGCTTTTTTTGCAGTGTGTGTGAGAATATTTCAAAGGCTAAGTCTTGTCTAGTTGAAACTTCTGGTGAACATCTGTAATGTGTAATATAAGGAATTTTCTACAGTGGTTAAATTTTTTTATACTGCCCCAGCAGGTGGGTGGAATTCAAGAGAAAAGGTATGAATAAAGGAAGCTAGTCCATGAGAAACAAATTTTCTCCTTGACAAGACTATGAACCTGGATGATGGTGGTGAGAATATCATACTTTAACCAAACCAGCGATGCTGAAACCAGAGACTCCAATGAGACACAAGAATATATAGTCAATATATAGTCTACATCTGTTACCGCACTCTCTTAGTTATAATAACTCTCTGTAGAAAGGTGGTATGATGTTTACAGAAACTGCAACATAATCTGTTTAAAAGGTCACTTTTTGCCATATATATTACCATGATTACAGAGACTTAAATATCTACGCTGCTTTTACTCACATTTTCAATGACATCACTTTAGACTAAGTTGAGATTATATCTAAACTAGCAAGGACTATTTACCATTGACGCAGCTACACAATTTCAGCTATGACTTCAGAAATAGTTTGTGAGTAAAAGGGAGGAGAATATTCTTTTACCAATGTTGGATGTGCACATTGTAAAAATTTTCTCACATCCTGTTTTGAATTCCTAACACTTCAGGTTTTTCCCATTATTTGATTCTTAGGAGAATTATGTTACTATTATGATTATTCTTGAAATATAGAAAGTCAACACATATTTACGGAGTTTTTGTCATGCTTAAGGTGTGTGAGGTAGATAAAGGCAAAGACTTTTGCCAGTAATTTAACAGATTATATTTTCTTAATATGATGTATTCATGTGATTTTATTAATATTACTATACTTTAAGATAAAAATTATTATAAGATAAAAAAGGATTTATGTTCAGCTTTTCCTTTCTGTGCTCTTTTTTATCTTTTGAAAAAAAATTCTTGGAATTGTAACTTTGGCAACAGCCAAAAGTATATTAATTGTGATAATAAGAAATAGAATAAATTGAATAAATAGAATATGGCATTTTACTAACTCTAAATCACTTTTTTTAAATAAATGAGATCTTAGAACTAGTTTTCTTAATACTCTAAAACATTTTGTTTAGATTAAATATGCCAATTTAATTAATTTCTCTGCAAATAAAAAACATTGCATAACAATGTTTTCTGAAAATTGGTCTTTATGTTCTTTATTTAGCTAGAAGCAGGTTCACTTTTTAAAAACTCAACTGACAAAATCTATTTGAGTGAGTTAGGAATTGCACATTTTCATAATTTTTTAAATGAATATGTATTTTTAAAAAATACACCTTCATAAATTTTTTTAAAATACCTATATTTTTTCCTGACCACACATTAGCTTTAATTCTAATACTATTGAATTTAATGTAGCATTGAAAATGTTTTTATACTTCACCAAAGTTTGTTAAATGATGCTAAGAATAATTATCACTTGACTCTCTCACAGGAGAATTGAATGGGTGGTTGATAGTTTTTCCAGCAAATTTGACCAGTGCATTTAGCTGTTTTAGATAGAATTGTTAACAAAAATACCAACATTCTCTCTGTAACAGTTGCAGTCTTTTGGAACTTAATTTGTAATTGCCTCTATTTGTTTATATGTAGATGTAGACATAAAGTTTCAGTTTATAAGTATTGTAATTAACAGTGGGAGTGTAACTTGTCTTGTGCTGAGTGTTTGCATGGTATACCAAGATCCATTTGAATTTTGGTTATCTGGGTTTTGCATTATTTATACATTTCTCAAAACAAGTATATGAAATGCAGATTAAGTCCCTTTTTAATCAGTTACATTTTTGAGATATATAAGGTTTATGTTTAAAAAGAGGCAAATAAACATCATTGATACCTGGTAGAATGTTATAGAGTTAGAGTGGAATCATATTGTCAGTCCTGAGGTTATTAGCAGGGCAGACAGGGCTCCTGTCAGGGGTCATGGGCTGGGGTTGACTATGTGGTAGGCGTGTATTTGGTGGGTCATTAAGTATTATTGTGCAGGTAGAGGCTGATTAGGAGTGTGAAGAC